>WEDG01003340.1:0-19075 GCA_017591395.1 Schistocephalus solidus | reverse complement strand
AATTTAAATCTCATTCGTATGGGTGGCTACTGAACTGGTGTTAGCAATAACAGACCAGCCATCGTAACACACATTGCACCGTTGCATTGTGTGGAAGGTTCCGTCAAGGAATTTGCGTCATTCCCTACAGTGAGGAATGGGGTTTGTCCTCATGGTTCCAATGCAACTTTCCAAGGAAATGCATTTCGAGAGCATTTGTTACATGTAAAGTGAAGACTCTATTGGTTGGGAGGCACTCATTCATACTGACTTCAGGAAAGCTATTGTATTTATAGTTCCAGCTAGTTATCCGTGAGAGAAGATTCGGCGAACATTGGTTTTGTGCTGGAGTGTTAACCTCGACAGATAAGTCTCCGACGGAGCAGAACGTGTTCACACTGGAAATGCCTACAATAGAGAAAACGCTGTTGCTCGTATCCAGTGTGCGTGCTATGACGCTCACTGTATGAATGTAAAATTCACCTTTTCTTGTGAGCATCGCTGAATAATTACTGCTGATAACAGTGCAAACACTCGGCAAAACAAAAAGTAATGCTATAGAAATCCTATTTGTGGCGCTTTTTATTTGTGCGTGTTGACTTCCGCGATCGCACTGGTGCCACTGTCTGCCTCGGCTTACTCTCGAGGTTAGTGAACTAAAGGCCTATTATTTCCTAATGTTCCAAACCCACATTCAATTTACCACGTCCTCTTTCCATAAAACAAAGGAGATGTTGAGGACGGAATTCTCGTTGGAATATTTAAAGGCGCTGTCCGTTTTCGTCGAAGCGAAAGTGTGATCAGATGATCGAACTGCAGAGAGAGAATTAAGTGAGACATTTATCTGCCAATTTCTTAAAATATTTAATCTTAATAGAATGCAACTGCTCTTCTCTGATCTTGATATGTCACGACAGCTCATTTAGCAAGATCCGCGTCACGCATGCCTGAGTATGGCAGGTTCCTCTGGACAAATTTCCAGGAAGGTATCAAATAAAAACGATCTTTAAATTTATTTCATTATCATGACCCAAAACTTGCCTCTTAGAATAATATTAAACCTAGCTCTAAACACAACCTTTTAATCGTACCTTAATCCTTTAATACTTCGTTTTTTCAACTTCATTGGAAAGATAGGGTTAAAATTAAAGTTTGAATCTGATTTCCAAAAGAGCAGAACAAAAGAGAAAAAACGATCGTCTTGATTCATATTATTTTTCTCTTGATGCACAGTATTTTGGCTGAATTTACGCAGCACTGGGTTATAGAAGCAAGCATGTGTCTCTGTGTGCGTGGAACTTATTTGGCTCGTGACTGCCTAGTTTTTGTATTAGGGTACCTCAAATATCATTGCTCCACGGGAGAATAAAAAGAATATTTTCATTCCTTGCTGTGAGGAGAAGTAGTTTTCCTACATCCATTTTTAACCACCGCGTTGGCAACTGGACAATTTTTCGAGGATATCAGCACAACAAAGGTGAGAGCAGTCGCCGGCTGAAACAAACAGAAAGATAACCAATGTGGTCAAGATCTCAAAAAGGTAACTCCAAAACAGTTGGCCTAGCAACCTACCGAGAAAAAAAGCGAGCAGGTAGGTGCGCATATTGCACCTACTGAAAAATGCAGAATGCGTACTGACGAAGAAAAATTGAGACTCAATTGGTTTCTTTTGGCTTTTGAGGCACCGTGCCACAGCCCTTTCCCTGAACGGCAACACACGGTAATGGGACTCTCCCAACTATTCCGCGGCATTGCGTAACTTCCCCGTAAGACCTTTGTTGGTGGAAAGGTTAGGTTAAATTCCAGTTGGGGTCTGGACCAGAGTTAGGCATAAGGTAGACGAGGGTTTGCAATTGAGGTTGGGATTGAGGTTCGCGGTTAAAGTTACGCGTTCGGGTTACAGTTAGCAACGGCATCTTTACGTTTGAGAAGCAGACGCGATCGGTGGGACAAGAGCTATATTCACCTGACGTGTCGGCAAATAAAGATTTTGTCCAAGCGATCGCATCTACTTCGTCTCAATTACTTCCTGGGCCTCGCACTTTCACTTGTATCGGCAATCTTTACGCTTACTGGATTATTGTGTAAAGGCACCTGTATTACCGGGATGAGAAACCTTTTCTCGTTTTTTGTCTTCCGCACATATTGTTAGTTAGACCCACGATATCAGCGATGTCCGCCGTATCTTGGACAGCAGGGTAGTGCAGGGACGGTGACTTGGATTGGATAATAGTGAGATCAGATTTGCACTGTATTAACCTCACTCTCTGTTCCACTCCCCCAAAACACAACTAGTTGAGCTGTTTTCGTAACCTGATCGGCGAGCGTCCATCTTCCATAATTATCATTCGCGACTGGCAGGAAAATAGCCAAGTGATCAAAGTGTACCATGCTGGTGGAAAAAGCGCTCAATAGCATAGAATCCAAACAGTTTCCTGGCTAGAATTCATGAGTTTCATATTCTATAGTATGCATAACTGTCTTGCAATGTGTAAAAGCAGTCACGTGAATGCACTTTCAAATACATATTTGTTGATGTAAACTAATTTTGGCACTGGTTGCTCTACAATTCTCATAGTAAGCTTCTGTTTGGTAGAATACGCCCTAGGGTGAGTTTTGTGTACTTTTATAAAAAAAGCATACGATTTGAGCTGAATAAGAGGTTTTGGACGAATGATCCTGCAACCCCCACTTGGTGATTACTTTATGATATGCTTACTGAAATTATTTGAGTAACATAATTAAAATGGTTTGCATTCTCTTGAGCAGCTATGGGCAATGGTTCTGGGGGTTTATTTGGGAAGTTGGTAATAACTAATTTTGTGAATAGGGGTATAGGGTTAGACTTGTGGGTGTTGGGCAGGGCATTTGCGAAAAGTATTGAGCCCAGGGAATTGCGATCAGGCTAAGAATTAGGAAAAAACTATTAACTTCAACTACTAGCTCTAACTGTTAGTTGCAACAAATAGCCCTAACTACTAACCCCAACATTCAATCATAACGTATAGAGAAAAGGGTGGAAACACCATAGCCGGGTGCCTTAAAGATAATTTTTTCGATTTTTTTCAAAAGGTTTTTGATTAGTTCACAAACCAGGAATAGTTAGTCATTTATTTCGCATTCCCTAGCTCCTGTCCATTTGTTTTCGTCGTACAGTAACGCGGGATGGTCCATGGTTTCCAATCTGGAAAGGGCATCCATCCCATCGGGGGTCATTGCCATGCAAAACCCGCGTTTTTTACGTGTAGGAGTGGTGTGGCTTTGTGGCTTTTGCTTTCCTTCTTCCTCCTTCTCTCCTTCTCTCTCTCTCTCTCTCTCTCTCTCTCTCTCTCTCTCTCTCTCTCTCTCTCTCTCTCTCCTTTTCTCTCTCCCACCCACGTTCCCGTAAGACTGGTGGGCTTCCGTTAAATATCTTTGTGGGACCCGGCTACTGTGCTTCCACCGAGAAAACTTCTTACCCTAACAATTAACTCTAATATCTAATCCTAACTATTGGCCCCAAGTTAAAACCCCCAGCTCCTGGTGTTAACACTATCTCAAATTTCCTTACCGTAGCCTTAAACCTGAGAATCAAATCTCTAGCTGAATTCCACTTAAACCTAACCATGTACCACTATTCGCAAAAGTATGAATTCTAAACTCCGCAACTCCACAATCCCCAGATTCCTGTTCATAACTGCCATACAAGCTAGCGTAATCATGAACACTCAGACCATTTCAGGGAGCGAGCTATAAGGTACCAACCACATGCACCTGCAGGATCATTCGTTACCGAGAGCTTGTGGATGGCAACGAAAGAGGTCCCGGGTGACGTCAACTGCAAACATTATTCGAGGAAATTATAATTTCCGGCATGTCGTTTACGTCTGTATATATGCCTGGACCCACTTATCTGAATTTCATTTGAAATCTCCTGGAATTTTGCATGGTCACTAAGAATACTTTTAAAATATGGCTCTGGTTCTGCAATTATTTAATCAAACCGAGCATTGTCCCCTCCAGTTAAACTGCCAAATGTTGCTTACCCTTTGCTTGAATGAGATCATAAGGTTTTCCATCTTATTCTGGGTTGCGGACCAAGAAACTTAAAATACTACAGTCCCAGCCGATTGAAGCTTGAATCTACTAGAAAAATAGTAATGAATAGTTGCCAATTTTTACTTTACATGTCGTTTCGCACTAAAGACGCATGCTTTTGATTAAGAGATTCCAGAATATGAAAATGTACCGTTAATCGTTTTTATGAAGAACCCTGAAATATTAACTTACCAAGCACCTCAGTGAAGTCTTCAGGCCCGTCCATTCCACAGCATTGGCCACCAGTCTACAAAAATATTGAATGTTTAGTTTTTCATGCAGATATCTACTGATCCGAATACAGACCAAAAATAGCTCAAAAGAATAAAGTAGACTGCGTATTTAAAATAATGTAACATCCCGAAAGAAAGGTCCTTCACATGCATTTCGTTCTTCCTCGTTCAAACACACAGGGAAAATGTTTGCTTCGGAGTTGCTTCGTGCCCCTTAAACGGACCGCGTGGTAGATGCGCTGGATCGACGCGGGGGCCAAAGCAGGGTGCGGCAGGCGTTATTTCGAATGGACTCCTATAACACATTCAGGACAGGAGGGCGGGGGCGTGGTGGCACGCGTAGGCGCATACTCATGCCGCACGAGCCAATTTGCCATTTATGACTGATTACGGTGTTGTGGCACGGTCAGGAGCGTCTCCGGCCGCACTGACCACATGCGCCTGATCCCGCCTCTGGTCTTCTCAACTCGGTCTTGACACCGAGCACAGGCGGGTAAGGGAAGAGAGAGTGCGGTAGATGCAGTGTAAGTCTACCATCACTTAAGACGTGCCGGTCACCGTCCCTACAACACCCTGCTGTGGAGCATACGGTGTAAATCGTCGAAAACGATGGTCGAACTGTTGTGGATTTGCTGCGCTTAATTCATTTGCGCTGCCCTTAAAAGTGTACATTCCATATTCCGGAAATTTTACCTCTTCAGTGCAACACGTTGAAGGACAACTGAAAGGATTTCAACTGTAACTTGGGCAGGCTTCAATTATTGGAAGATTGAAGTTTCTGGTCTTTCTGTCAGGGTCAAATGGAAGGCATGACAGAGTATGATGTAGGTAAAACATCAGTTTACTATGAATCCATGCCTTTCTGGAGATAATGAGTTTCGAATAACAGATGACAGAGCTATATACTCTGACATATTGATGCCATTCACACTTGAAGTCAAGAAAATCAGATAAGTTGCTTTCAAAGGTACATTGCTGTCATGTTGGACGAACGTGTCGTCCATACAAATGAGAGAAGAGACACAGGGTCTGTAAGCATGCTCGTCAGAATTCGCCATCATGTGGACGTCAAGGCGCACCCCTTATCCTTATCCAGTCTCACCAGGTTACCAGAGGTTACAGCGTCCGAGATTATTGGCAGCAATCGGTGTGATATTTAGCAGACTGAGCAAACTGGTTCTACACGCACAGGAGACCTTAGCGCAGATCCTTCAGTTGCCACAGTAAAATACCAAATAAACTAAGCAGAAAATATCCAGTTATTGGTCTGAACCTTTCGCTGACGACAGGGTAAGATTGTCCCTCATCATATCCCTCTGTTTCCCATATTTTATTGAGCTTACTTGCGGATGTTTACATTGTCAGTTAAAAGCTAGCAGTTAACTATTCCAATTTAATCTTGTTAAGAACACATTGAAACGATGCTCGGTGTGTGTTTATTATTTTTTGGATTTTGGTCTCTATGAGAAACGATTGATAGCTTTTGCATGGTTATGACCCGCTCATCGCATTCCTTTGTAGAATAATGAGACGCCAGATGGACACGATTTTCATGTGTTACATAAGGATGTGCTATGTCCCCTGTAGGTACTTAAATAGTAATTGCACTTAATGACGCAATCTGAAAGCTACAGTTTATGCTAAGAATAACTAATGTAAGATAATAGACTTCACCCATTTCTCGTTGACAGATGCCGTTACAGGCTTTTGATCTGAGTTGGGGTAAGGAGGTGAACTAGAGCTCGTTTTCTAATGACATTAATGTGGCAAATGTTAAAGACGCCTCTACTACACTGATGAACAGTAACCGAAACGAGAGTAAAGACCAACAGGCGGTCAGGGAATGCCCTCAGCTCTGCACAACAACAAAACATGGCACTGACTTGAATGTTTTATCATGAACCATCTCCCCCTTGAAGATTATGAAAGGGATTTTTTAGAACATTCCGCACTTAAGAGTGGACACTATCGCGTGCTGAGAGCATACAACGTGACTCATTGCATGCAATTTTTGCCAGTGATTGATCATTTGGAATGCGTGCAGTCTTTTCACTCGCTACTTCCAGTAGCTACTTTGTACCTGTTGGTCTGTTGTTGGTGGTGGTGGTGGCGGTGACCATGAGTGTTCATTTCCAAAATGTTTTTCTCACTTGATCCAAGCAGGGAACGCAGACGAACACAGGTCGTTTGCATGTGGCTACTTCCAACAGTAACGATATCTACCTATTGTCCTTTGTACTGCGGTAAGAGTGTAATTCGTGTGCTCTCAAATCTAACAACCCGTTTGTCCTGTGCTTCCTTCATTACTACAACCATACCCAGTCCTATTTTTAAATCCAACAGGCATTTCTTGTAATCAGAATCGGCCGGGAATTTCGAAGGTACAATATTTATATTTTTGTTAGTCTACTGCAAATTAGTTTGTACAGCAAACTTCATAATGTATTTGCACAATAGTCTTGCACAGTAGCCTTAAAATGGTTTATGCATCCACATTCTTAGTGCCAAGAGATTCCTCACCCATAGATGATATTTGTCAAGAAGTCGGAGGTGAAGTAATTGACCATAATTGACTGCCTACTGATGGTTGAAAGGTAGGAAAGATTTCAGGATCACATGTGAACACATAAATTAAATATTCCAAGTGCAATTGTGTGAATCAAAGGAAGAATCTGCCAACAGACTCACAAAAAGCCAATAAATAAATTTGTGGCACTAAGCACCGTCAGGAGCAGTCTACATGTTGTACTATGTGTTAATCAAGCATTAAGTAAGATCACAGCAGCTGTCGAAACCATCTGAAACCAACTCACCGTCATCAAAATATCCCAGATAATGGTCGAAGTTGTAGTTGGGAGTCCCGTAGTTTTTAAGATGATTACCCATTGTTTCCACAATGTACTTGGTGTACTTTAAAGTAAAAAAAAAAGATTTTTTCATCGTCAGTACTGGCAAGACTGACAGTGCATTGTCGTCTTCAGTACATATATTTGCTAAAATGTTTTGTCGGGTTGTTTAAGACAGGAGCCCTCTCTTAAAAACGAAAAATGAATATAATATAGTTTGCTTCACAGTTCCTTTGAGAGAAAATTAAATGAGCCAGCCTGAAAGGGGTCTGTAGATTGGATGCCCGATGAAAAAGTGACAGGGACCTGAAGGGAACATTTTTCACCTAACTGCCGCGAACAGCCTATCATTTCCGCACTTGACGCCATAGAGAACTGGAATTCTACATTGTTTGATGGAATGCATGCAAGAGGAATGACCTGTTAATGGGATAGGCGTACTGCTACATTGGTATAACTTGTTAGAATCTACTCTCTAAATTAGTAGTCAAGTGCTCTGATCAGATCACATTGCTGAACCCAAAAACGGAATGGAAATTTGGCCTCATACTGCTGCGTCCCACCTTCCAATGCTCACTAGCCGGAATTCGGGCAGTGGACTGGGAAGAGAATGTGAAGTCAACCCTGGGGACCACATTCCTAAAATACACCAAGCATTTGTGAAGTATGCACCAGCTGACGCGAATTTAAACTATCACGATGCTAAAAAACGTGGCTTGGAGGGCTGAGAGCTGATTCACTTCCTTTTTGGGGAGACGAGGTTCACGAAATGGGAGTCGAATCGTGTATGGTACGCGTAGAAGGGCGTGAGGTTTTCCTGCATTGGTCTTACCACAGTGGCCATGTCAGTGAGAAGAGAGAGACTTTGAAATACTCTGTGATTATTTTTCATCATTATTAACTAAGTTGCGCGCAGATTACAGTCATGTGCCCAGCACGAAATGTGGTACACTTTGGATTTCACGTATGCGACGATAGAATGGTCATTTTACACCTATAATAATATTTATTTTGAGTGTTTCCCTGTCTAATGTTCTTATTCTACTAGGAAGTTGCTAACAGACCATTGCTGCTTCACAGCTACGGAATAACTAATGCTATCTTGGTATACTGTTGCGGTGTGCGGAAATCGCATTGAGAGTTTTTCGCAGACACATTTTGCAGATAGCTGCTTGGGAGACAGACGACAGAGGCATTATTCAGTGCAATAAAGCTGGCGCGTTTAAACCTATCGCAACACGCTCAGATTCGTGCCTTATGAAAGAGCCATCTGACGGAAAAACGCAGTTCTCATTAAGACTAAGCCATTATTCTAAACACTTTCGACTTTCGTAGTCCGAAACTGTCCACCGTTTGCTCCAAAGAAAGGTTTTGCAGGGACGGTGACTTTTGCGCAAATTAGTTCTAAGTGATAGTAGACTTGCCCAGCATCTACCGCAATCTTTCTCTTCCCTTACCCGCCTGTGCCCGGTGTCAAAGACATAGTCGAGAAGAATGGAGGCATGCTCGGACGAAGGTTAGTCATATCCCACCATAGCCATAAATAGCCACAGTGGGTGGTGTGGCATGAGCCTCCACCTTTGCGTGCGCAAGTTGGGCATACGCAACCCCATGTTCGGCATTTGATGTGGGACCGCATCCCAGAATGACTACGCCTGTCGCACCCTGATTTGGCCTCCGTGTTCGTCCAGGGCATCTAACAAGCGGCCCACTTAGGGGAGACACACATCAGTTAGACCTTCGTCTTCGACGATGTCCACCGTATGCTCTGCAAGGACGGTGACTCACACTGGACTGTAGTGATAATAGACTTCCACTGCATCTACCTCACTCTCTGTTCCACTCCCCCAGTTGTACCCGGTGTCAAGAAAGAGTCAAGAATACCGGAGTTTGGAGAGGGCGTAGGCCCACACACTGTGTTCTAAAACAAAATAAGAACACAACAAAATAAGAGAGGGGCAGTTTGGCTCTCAACTGAGTGGGTGTGCCATAAGGGCCGTTTGAAGAAGTAGCCATTACAGCCGGACTCTCAGTCCGCCAGTCAGCCACTCCACACAAAACACACATTGGGCTGACCACGCGGTCCGAGTTATCCCGTCAGTTGGCAACCTTCGAAGCCACGGCTTTTAGGGCCGCGTGATAGTTTCGAACGCGTCAGATGGTATACAGTGAGGAAAAATGCGCTGAGCCATCGACCTTACTCTCTCCCCCATCCCAACAATCAGACCACCGGCCGAGTCAGACAGTCATTTGATGTAGGAGTGGTCACATTGACTGACGGGCTGACCTACCCATCTTTGCGCGCCATAGCATGACCTGGCCCCCATAAAGCATACGCGACGATTCACAAAACCAGGGGATAAGGGGGAACCATCGCCGTCTGTCTCCAAGTCCACTAAGCAGCCATTCAACACACAACACACACTGGGTGGACGGCGTGGTCTGGTGTTAGCATCAGATGGGCAGCCTTCCAAGCCATGGTTTCTTGGAAACCGCTATATTCTTAGGTACATGAAGATGGTGAGGTTTTTTATGTATTGATGGAAGTACTGCGCACTGATGTGGTTAGACTACGAGGGTTTACCACAGGTTATCAGGGAAGTGCATGTGACCTAATAGGCCCATGCGGTGTGTCAAAGTGCGGGAGCGGTGAGGGCAGTGGAAACGGACGTTGCGACTGTGTGTCGCGCTAAAGACACTGGTTCACCAGCCTCCCGCGATGGATTTGCAGGTGACCGACCAGGCCGATGCGTGAGGTGAAGGTGCTGGTGCAGTGTGAGCAGGAGAAATTGGGAGGGGCTTGTTGGTTGTCTTTCGTGGTAGTGGGGGTGGCAGTGGTTGTGAGAATGATTGGAGTGGAGGATGTGCTTGGGGTATCTGTTGACGATGCTGCGGTGAATTCTGCTGTCATGGATGCGCATGTGATCGAATAGGCCTTTGCGATAAGTTAATGCGCGAGGGCAGTGAGGGCATCGGATGCGGCGATCTCTGCTGTGGGTTGGTGCTCCGGGCACTGGTTCACCAGTCTCTGTGCGATGGATTTGCAGGTGACCGGCCAAGCCGATAAGTTAGGTGAATGTGCGGTCGCAATGAGGAAAGTTTTGGGCTGAGCCCCCATCGCTGGTGGTGGTTGTGGCAGCGGCGGTGTTGGTGATGGTACGGGTAACAGGTGATGAGTATTGGGATGTGGTCTCTGTGATGGTGGGAGTAACTAAATTAATGCCAGGAGTGAGAGTGGGGGTAGTCCGAAAAAGGGGTCGCAGAATTTGACGTAGAAGTTGGAATTGTTGGATTGTTGGTGCACTGCATGCGAAGATGTCCAAGCAGGCTGATTCACGTGCGGAAGGTGCGTCGACAGTGGAGGTGTGTTGGAAGGACTTGTGTATTGGTGGTGTGGGTACGGGATGCTGGTGACTTTCGTGCCGCTCTTTTGGCCTTGGCAACGGTTATCCGGTTGGCATCGTAGTTTGCTGCCTCTGTCTTCACTGCCTTCTTCCAGGCTGGTTCGTTCCGGGCGAAGTCCTCTCAGTTTGCCGGGTTGATCTGTATTTGCTTCAGGGAAGTCTCCAGAGTGTCCTTGTAGCGTCCTACTTGACCTCTTTGACGACGCGAACCCATAGCGAAAACTCCATTCTCACCAGGTGGCCACTCCAGAGCAGGTGCAGTTGTTTCAGTTGTGCGTAGATGCTGAGAAGGCCTATTCGTTCCAACTCTTCCGTGTCCCGGATTCTGTCTTGTCATCTCAGCCGCTTGATGACCTCGTATACCCATACTAAGTACACGACCTGGCGCCCCAAACACAAGCACCAGGATTTCACACAACAGGGGTTTTAACGGCTCACAGCTCACATGTGTGAGAGTGTTCATGTTAAGAATAAGCCATTACAGCCTGACTCTCAGACCACCAGTCAGCCACTCCACACAACACACATTGAACTGACTGTGAGGTCAGAGTGTAATTTTCAGTTGGCAACCTTCCAACCGACGGAGCTTATTGTAAGCACACTCTCTCCTCCTCCCCCACCGGAGCCCGGGGCCATGACAGAGTCAAGAAGACCGGAGATGGGAGAGGGCGCAGGTTGCTGATGCAGCCGGAGCCGCCCTGGGCGTACCATCACACCTGGCTCAGATCCCACGAATTGGGAGTGCCATAAAGGCCAAATTAAGAGGGAGTGATTGCAGCCTAACACTCAGTCCGCCAGTCAGCCATTGCGCACAAAACACACACTAGACTGACCACGTTGTCCGAGTTATGCCGTCAGTTGGCCACCATCCAAGCCACGGCTTTGAGCCCACCGTGAGAGTTTCAAGCGCGCCAAATTGTTTATAGTGAGGAACATGCGCTGAGCCGTCGACCTCACTCTCTCAGCCACCCCACAGTCAGACCACTGTCCGAAACCGGCCAGTGTCTGATGCGGGAGTTCACACACCTGCTGATGACCTCGTCTACACTTACTACGTAAATGACCTGGCCATTCAAACACATGTACCAGGACTTCATACAACAGGAGGTTGAACGGCTCAGATTCCACATGTGTGAGATAATCAGAGGTCACATTATGAAGGAGCCATCGCAGCCTGATTCTCAGAGCACCAGTCAGCCACACCACACATTGGACTGACTGATGCTACTGGCGTGGTTTTTTCTGTGTCAAGCACAGCTACATGGAGACAGACGACATTTTGGTGTCATTTAGAGGTCGATTGTAGCATCTATGACACGCATCGGGACCTAACCCTTCGGAACCATGCATAATTTGCCTGGATCCGAGTTTAACGCAGTCAGCAGAGCTGACCATAAAGCCATTTTTGGGTGAAATTGTCATGTCCACATATCCATGTAGGCAACAGATTTTTCAAAAAAATGTCCCCTCTGGTGTACACACTTGAGCCGGTCATTGATTATTACACATGTCCATTGCTGTTAGGTGATTTCTACACTTGCTGCATCGTTCGCATCGTTCCAAGAAGCCCTGGTTTGTGTTTCGACTGGTCTAGGACTGGTCTACATGTAGTGTGTAATCCACATTGACAGAGCCGGGTCGAAAAATGCCCACACATTTAAGTCTTTGATAAGTGTGGTCCATTCCTAACTTACTTGTTCAGTAGACTGGCTAGAATTTACACAGACCACTGGAGTGTGCAGTGTTCAAAAGTCAACCCTCCATTCATCGTATTGCGGTACTTGAGCACCATTTATGTTGTCTTGGAGGTTCTTATGAAACTATTTCCCAACAGGCGGTAGGTAGGGAGGGAATTTGCTTACTAGCAACTCTTGCTCCATATTCCTTTCATCAGTTAGTCGGAGACCTAATAAGTCTGATGGAATTTGATACTAATTGATATGGAAAACCTTTTTATTGTATTCCGGTACAGTTTTGTGGGGAACACAACGTAAGTGTGTGGCAGGCGTAGACGAAGCTTCCGGCATCGTTAGCCACTGTGAACACACACAGACCCACTCATCCTGACACTCTTGTCATTAGAACATGGTGGGCGATGCTCAATACTGCAAAAATCTACCTTAATAGGAAATTATGTGGGTGCAAGGCATGGGTTCTTTAACTCCATAATGCCACTTTTTAATGGTGATGGTTGGACCATCGTGTTGTTGATGTTTCTAAACCATCCCTTAGTAGCACAGGAGAACAGCACACACCTCGTTGTGCCAAAGTCTAGAGGAAATAAGTTAAGGGTTTGGCTTCAGGTTCGGGTTCGAGTTTAGAATTTACATTTGGTTTATTATTAACGGTAAGAATAAGTTAAGAGTAGGGTTAGGGTAAAAATAAGGACCGTTTTTTATGTTTATGTTCAAGCTAGTGGTATGGTTAGGGAACAAGTGTTGTGGCACCCTCAAGGGCGACTCCGGCCGCGCCAGCCACCTGCGCCCTCTCCCATCTCCGGTCTTCTTGACTCTGTCTTGGCACCAGGCTCAGGTGGGGGAGGAGGAGAGAGTGCGGTAGCTGCAGCGCAAGGCTACTATCACTCAAAACTTATCCACGCGCAAGTCACCGTCCCTGCACCACCCTTCTGTGGAGCATACGGTGGACATCGTCGGACTACGACGGTTGAACTCTCGTTAGGGTTAGGGCACGGGACTCTGTACCCTTCCTGAGCTCATACGCAGGACCAACTTTATTAATCATGTTGAGCATTAATATTCCTGCGTCCTGTTTAGGGGCCAGACTAATGATTCCTTTCTAGTTCTTGTGTATTATTACTGTGTGAATACTACTGGTACTTCAGAAGTAGTGTAATACTACATATTTGCTGGTGCAACAACCATCATATCCTATTTTTTCTATTATCTTTTAAGCATACCACTAGTAGCCTACTAGACTAACACTATTCCACTTCATTTCTATGTATCCGTCACAATGCTCTTCTGTTACATCTATATTAATATACCAACGTTCTACATTTGTTCAATAAGCTGAAACTATTACAATACTACTTAAATGAAACTATGCCATTAAAGTTATTGTTATAAATAATTTAGCTGCTTTATGGGTTTCCTAATACGTTTGAATATTAGCTAAAATTGTGCCCCGTTAAACGCCGCATCGAAGACTACAGGCAGAAGCTTGACTTCATAAATCAAAAACAGGGAACGTACCCGCGTCTCGTCAGAAAAGACAACAATGACGCCAATTATTTGGCCGACTAGCAGTATGCCGAGTATGAGAGCGTACTGTAAAGAAAGGGTTGTAGAACAGGGAGTGTTAGCAACCAGCCGACCAAAGGCGAAGGACATTCTGATGAGGGTTAGTTAACTTACGATCTTCAGAAGAAGCCGTAGGTCACAGCATGCCGCAATAAATCCCACAATGCAAAGGATGGCTAGGACCAAACCCAAGACAATTAAGGTCGCGGAGATGCCGGCTACAGAGGAACGGAAGAAGGATATGCTTCGTGAAGTCGAATATGCTGTTTAATGCCAATAAAGATCCAAGGAAACCTAACGTTTCGGGAAACAGTTTGTGCTGTGGCTAACATTAATTAGACGGTACTAGACCAAGCCAAAACTTATTGCCTTAAATAGTGTAGTGTTGTACATTGTGAAGCTTTGCCCTAGAACCACATCCTGCCACGCAAGCTTTGACGTGAAACGGATCAAATTTAGCATTATTATGCTCCCACTATCGTGGTATGGTACGATATTCAAAAGAAACTGCATTTAGTTTGTCAAATTTTAATATAGTTTACTATGGCTGATATTTATTAATGATGATCCGAGGTTCCTACGGAGTGCTGTTTGGCTATCTGCCCTCTTTAAAGACCGGAAAAACGGCCGTTCCTTGGAACCCCCTTAGCCGATCCCACACCGATGAGCGAAATACTTTATCGAGAAGAGTTGAGCAGATTCGTACCCTCTCTATGGCTGTATGAATCAAGGGTTCAGACCAGACTCGTGGGATCCAGTCCGCTCTTACTGCATCAATCAATCGCTTCTTCCGAACTGCTTATAGGAACATTCAAGATGTCTCCCAATGCCATTTTTCTGCATTTTGTCCAAAATACTCTGACAATATGTTTTCTAAAATAACACGACTATAAATTACAACTTCTAGTTTGGCTATCAAGATTGACCTTTTTGTATTTTGTTTTATTAATTGAAGAACAGGTGACACCTTTGAACTCCCTTTTGAGTTCAATGACATTGAAAATTTAAAAAACACTGACACATAATGAACGTTGGCCATAGGGTTATCTCCGTGTCACTCTACAGGTCATCAGACGAAACAATTATAAAATAATATTGCTCAAAATAGGTAGTAGAATGTTCGATAATACGTAAATTTGTGAGTGGATGTAGCTTAGGAAAAGCGTGTTAGTTTCTGATGTCGGTTGCTTTAGCTCGCGTTTTTTGTCCTTTACTTTTTGTTGCAACGAAGACCAAAATAGAGTATTAGCATAATTTTCTGTTGATTTAAACTTACTTTCTTTTCCCAAGATGGCATTGACGAGAGTGCTGATTTGTTCATCACTTGGTATCGTGGAATATTGATCAAGAATTGAATTGACGACGTTTTCTGACAAAATTCGGAGAGGTCCTCAGTAGTATTCCAATCAAAACCACAATGAGATAGCCAACCTTTCACAAAAATGTATCATTTAGTAATGAAATTTTTCTGGGAAAAGGAAACAAACATTAATAAACCTAGTCTGTTGATAAAAGTAAAAAAATTCTCTCAGTTTTTGTACACATTCTAAGTGCTTAACCATTGTCCTCCATCGGATAAACGAAAACTATGTGTCATTCCAACTCTGTAGTAAAGACTGGTAATGTGCATTAGCTGGGAAGTAATCCGAGTAAGATAGCTGTCATCACAGTGAGATATTTTCGAATATGGTGATTGAATAACTGAGTACTGATGCAATGCGACATAGAAAATTTCAGGACCCGCTTTGGAAATTGTTTCCCGTCATTGTCTGTTATGTCCATAGAAGTTCATTTGTCACATGAGTTCTTTATATCCTAAAAATACCTTCGCATTTGACTGGTGTGTAGCTTAAAATGTACACTAAATAATTAACAGTGGATATATATTTAATCCAGCCAATTACTCAGCCTTCTGAACTGAACGATATAAATTACATCGGTTGCTTGCTATATTTATAAACCGTTTTCAGAGTTGATTACAATAATTTGATTGTTCCTTGAAGTGAGCTGAGAGTGCCAAAACTTTCTGATACTAGGTTTATCAGGTAGTTCTGATACTTCCAACCATTTTCGAAAGCACTCGACCGTGGTCTACGTGTCTTCGCCGCCTCCGTGACCATTAAGGATAAGCCGATGTTTTGGAAACAAAACATGGTTTACTAACATAATCCTGCTCTTGGGGCAAGCAATATATAGGTGTGCCCTTCGTAGCATTATAGGTTAAAGAAGTTGATAGCGGGATAATCGCTGCTGGAACGGGTTTCGAAAAAAGTCAAATGGAAGTGAAACGGTCATTGCCGGCTTTTCAGCAGAAATCAGCCAACTGTATCCAACCAGAGGTCCGGGCACCTAGTATTCACATGCGGGATTTTTAGTCACCGAGTCCTTAATTCTACGCCTGCTCTACTGACCGCTCTCGTGCAAGCTGTGATCGTGTATGTTTACGAGAGATGACTTCTGCTCACCTGAACAGTCAATTTACTGTTCTGCCTACTCATGAATTACGATTTAATCGGTACTGATTCTCTGTCTTTTTAGAAGATCGCAGACGGTGACATACAAATGCAAGATTGCCTAGAAGGCAGATGGCTTTAAGCATAGCAGTTCAGTAGCAAGTGAGACTGAAAAAAATAATCTTTAAATGGGATTTGGCAAGCGAATGATTTCGCAAGACGGGCTACAGACCACAGTGGGTGTTTGTATGGACCTATTAAATTCTAATTATAGCTAGCGTGTGAATTAGCAAAAAATGCGAATATTTGCATTATTTATACATCCCAGGGATATTGGCTGGGCTTACTTTGGCAGATTTATCGAGGAAGAAACTCGAGGTAAGCAAGGTAATGGGTAGGACACTGGAATAGGAAACTCAACTTAAAACGTGTGGCCTTGTGTTAAATTTGAGGAAGGACACATATTCCCGTATCCAAACCTTAACCTTCATCATAATCCTTACATTAATAAGGCATTGCCTATTATCCTCACCAAATAAACTGTAAACTGTAAACTGTAAAAATTAATTCTAACCCTTAACTTAACCTTAACCAGATCAGGGGGCTTATCCGTAAACATTATTTTCCATGAAGTTAGTGTAAGTTCATCTGTATTGCAGGGGTTCTATTTCACATGCATCATTGCTATTGTGTTCTGTTGTCGTCAGATAAATCACAGCCTGGAAATATATAGATTATGTACTGTCAGACTGACTTCCGTATTTACATCTAAACGCAAAATGCAATCCAGTTGAAGATTTTTCGTGTTCTAACCTACTAAAATTTCTAGATCCCTGGGAATAAAGTCGTTTTCATTGTCATCCCCATGCTTTAAGTAACAAATAGCTGGAGTATTTACTGTGCAACGTCCCAATCTCCCAAATAAGCCCTTTTTAATTATTACAATCATATTAAAAATGACCCTGGGATGTGCAATGTGCTTTGGTGTAAATGCATTAGTTAAACACATTTATTGTGGTTATAATCAAAGGTATGGCGATTTTACTGCAACCGTGGTTCACATTGTTTCGTTTAAGCCGATTCAAAGTCCGTCGACTTTTAAGATCAGCTTGAAACGGAGGATTAATAAAATTTCGTCAAAAAGTGACTTACTGCTAGAATACAGTTGATGATGGCAACCGCAAGCTTCAACGCAGCCTCAATTGTCGTGCACATCTTTTCAGCTAAAATACATCTAGTTAGAGGAACAAATTTACAAAAAAATGTAGGCTTCATGCAAAACAAAAATAGATTTATGAAAAACATCAAAGCAATTTCCTGAGGTTTGGCTCAGGACAGAGGTCACGCGAGCCCGCCGGCATTCAGCAGCGAATGGACAGGTCTGAAATTATTAAGTGAAAGACATGGAGTCAGGTGATCCGGGCATGAATTTTTAGGGTCAGACCCGAAATTTCAATGAACATATCTCACTTGATTTACTATATTAACAGCACGGGTTCCAGATAGAACCCCGAAACCGCTGATATTCTGCCGATGCATGAGGGGTTAAGCGTACCCATTGTCACCCAACGTTCGGCGTGTACATTCTGGTACATAACCCCCTTGGAATCCTCGAACAAAACGAATTTTCCTTTCCTCTGTAAGTTCACTGGGGTATGTATTCGGCTTTCTAGAAATGCATGCAGTTTGTAAACTGAACCTCAATGATGATCCGGGAACAACTACGGGCAGGGCTCAGTGAGAACTGCCTTAAACGCCATGGTGACCAATCATAAGGCAAACAACCGTAAAAAAATGAATAAGCAAATCTCTCCTGACATTAAAAAGCCCCCCGCTATTCAGCTATAGAGCCGTGGACACCATGAGACTTTGTCACACATAAATCTCTCCCAAATATCTCTGATGATGACTTTGAGAGGGAAACTGAAACATCGCGCTAATTGAGCTGCCATTTGTCGCGGATATTTTGGTCCTTGTTACCGGCAAGAAATTATGAGAGGTACAGATCGCTAGAGGAACGCTTCGTCACTTTAGATGGCCTGGTGCGAAATTCCTGTCAAGATAATTATTTCCGTATACGAACCCTAACATTAACCCTTACTTAAAACCTTTTTCTTAACCTAAAACCCTAAGCGTACTGTCACCAGAAGTTAGAATAAGACCACCGGCATCGTGCAAATTCCTACTCACGTGCCCTGACTTGGGGAAAGTTTTGTACAGGAGACGTCCTTGTGGCAGTTGCGTAGTCAGTTGTACGGGCTTATAATGTAAGTTCCATTACATCTGGGAAGCGAAGCACGATGTATTTTCAAGTTTGGTGTACATTTAGGGCAATTTATAAGTATTTTCTCAGAAAGGGCGCATCAGGTATTGAGAAAGCCTTTACTTCCGAAATAGCAATTAAATAAACGTCTGTGTAATGTCCAAAATGGTGTGTGTGCTAAAACCACTTTCGTTGTTGCAGAAATTCTTTTCTCCGCTTTATAGGTAAGGGACGCCAATTGTTCGCATCCCCTATAGAAGAATGTAATGACGTTTATCGCTAATATAAGTCCGTAAGTCTTTAATGTAATCGTCTCAAGTCAGAGTAACCAGTTTCAAGCAATACGCCGCATGTTGTCAAAATCTAAATCACTTAGGATATGAATGCATTCGAAAATATCACAAAAGATTCCTAGTGTAAGCCATTATTTGAAACAATATATTGCGTATTCTGTCAGTGTTGCATACATTATCGCACCCTAACTTGATCAAAAATAAAGAGCACGCATCCTATAAATAGTGCAGCCCTTAGCAATACGTGTAACTGAACGAAGCATACCA
>WEDG01003339.1:0-21901 GCA_017591395.1 Schistocephalus solidus | reverse complement strand
CACATGCATTGCTCCAGGATTGGCTTGCTGACTGATAATGACTATTAAGTGAAAAATGCCCAATCCAGTCTCTATTTCTCTTTCGGTAATACGATTCTGTGTCACTAGCCCCATTTGATCCATGAGGCCATGAGCCCTAGACAGAACCCCTACGCAAAACTGGAGGACTAATTCCTAAAATATATTGGGGAGCGCCTAGCACATATGGTTAATAAATACAATTAAAACTGGCGAATCATAGTGCTCTTGTGGGAGTTGGTCGAGCGCTGCATAACAATCAATGTCGTCGCAAGGTCAAGCCTCGTTTTTTGCATGGCTAGGGATTGCTATGGCTGACTGATTATGACTAAAATATCAGAAAGACCCAACCCAGTCTCAAACTTTTTCGTTGGCAATACGATTCTATTTTACGAGCCAGACTACATCTGCGCCATGGGCCCTAAACAGAGCCCCTAGGTACAACTGGGTGATTTATTCCTAAAATATATTGGGGAGCGCCCAGCACATATGGTTAATATATACAATTAAAACTGGCGAATGAAAGTGCTCGTGTGGGAGTTGGTAGAGCGTTGCATAGCGATCAAAGTCGTCGCAAGGTCAAGCCTCGTAGACTGCATGTCTAAGGATGGCTTTGGCTGACTGATAATGACTATAAAGTGAGTATACCCAATCCAGTCTCTATTTCGCTTTTGGTAATACGATTCTGGGTCACTAACCAGACTACATCTGCGCCATGGGCCCTAGACAGAGCCACTAGGCACAACTGGAGGAGTTATTCCTAGAATATATTGGGGAGCGCACAGTTCACATGGTTTGAAGACCCAATCGAAACTGGTAAGTCATCGTGCTCGTGTAGGATTTGGAAGAGATTTTCATAGCGATTAAAATAATTGCAAGGTATAGTCTCGTACTCTGCATGTCTTGGGATGGCTTTGGCTGACTGATAATGACTATAAAGTCAGAAATACCCAATCCAGTCTCAACCTTTTCCGTTAGCAATACGATTCTATGTTACTAGCCAGACTACGTCTGCCCCATGGGCTCTAGACAGAGCCCCAAAGCTCAACGGCACGAGTTATTCGTATAATATATCGAGCAGCGCCCAGCACACATGGTTTATAGACACAATTGAAACTGGCGAATCATAGTGCTCGTGTGGAAGTTGGTAGAGCGTTGCGTAACTATCAAAGACGTTGCAAGGTCGAGTCTCGTACACTGCATGTCCAGGATTGGCTTTGGCTGACTGATAATGACTATTAAGTGAAAAATGCCCAATCCAGTCTCTATTTCTCTTTTGGTAATACGATTCTGTGTCACTAGCCCCATTAGATCCATGACGCCATGAGCCCTAGACAGAACCCCTATGCAAAACTGGAGGACTAATTCCTAAAATATATTGGGGAGCGCCCAGCACATATGGTTAATATATACAATTAAAACTGGCGAATCATAGTGCTCGTGTGGGAGTTGGTAGAGCGCTGCATAACAATCAAAGTCGTCGCAAGGTCAAGCCTCGTTTTTTGCATGGCTAGGGATGGCTATGGCTGACTGATAATGACTAAAATGTCAGAAAGACCCAACCCAGTCTCAAACTTTTCCGTTGGCAATACGATTCTATTTTACAAGCCAGACTACATCTGCGCCATGGGCCCTAAACAGAGCCCCTAGGTACAACTGGGCGATTTATTCCTAAAATATATTGGGGAGCGCCCAGCACATATGGTTAATATATACAATTAAAACTGGCGAATCATAGTGCTCGTGTGGGAGTTGGTAGAGCGTTGCATAGCGATCAAAGTCGTCGCAAGGTCAAGCCTCGTAGACTGCATGTCTAAGGATGGCTTTGGCTGACTGATAATGACTATAAAGTGAGTATACCCAATCCAGTCTCTATTTCGCTTTTGGTAATACGATTCTGGGTCACTAGCCAGACTACATCTGCGCCATGGGCCCTAGACAGAGCCACTAGGCACAACTGGAGGAGTTATTCCTAGAATATATTGGGGAGCGCACAGTTCACATGGTTTGAAGACCCAAACGAAACTGGTAACTCATCGTGCTCGTGTAGGATTTGGAAGAGCTTTTCATATCGATTAACATAATTGCAAGGTATAGTCTCGTACTCGGCATGTCTTGGGATGGCTTTGGCTGAGTGATAATGACTATAAAGTCAGAAAATACCCAATCCAGTCTCAACCTTTTCCGTTGCAATACGATTCTATGTTACTAGCCAGACTACGACTGCCCCATGGGCTCTAGACAGAGCCCCAAAGCACAACGGCACGAGTTATTCGTATAATATATCGGGGATTGCCCAGCAAACATGGTTTATCGACACAATTGAAACTGGCGAATCATAGTGTACGTGTGAGATTTGGAAAGGCGTCACAAGGTCGATCCTCGTGCAGTGCTTGGGTGGTTATGAGTATGACTTGCTGATGATGGCTACAAAGCCAGACATTTCCATTCCAATCTTAAACGTTTCTGTGTGCAATATGATTCTATGTTACAAGCCAGACTACATCTGCCCAATGGGCCCAAGACAGCGCCCAAAAGCTCAAAGGTACAATTTATTCGTATAATATATCGAAGATTGCCCAGCAAACATGGTTTATCGACACAATTGAAACTGGCGAATCATAGTGTACGTGTGAGATTTGGAAAGCCGTTGCGTAAAGATCAAAGGCGTCACAAGGTCGATCCTCGTGCAGTGCTTGGGTTGTGATGACTATGGCTGGCTGATGATGGCTACAAAGCCCGAAATGTCCATTCCAGTCTAAAACATTTCTTTTGTTAATATGATTCTATGTTACAATTCAGACTATATCTTCCCCATGGGCTAAAGATAGAGCCCCAAATCTCAACGGCACGAGTTATTCGCATAATATATCGGGAATTGCTCAGCAAACATGGTTTATAGGCACAATTGATGATGGCTACAAAGCCAGAAATGTCCATTCCAGTCTCCGTATTCCTTGTCGGAAATGCAACTCTATGTCACTAGCCAGTTTACAGCTGTTGGTTGGGCTCTAGATAGTGCCCCAAAGCCTAACTGCACAATTTGTCTCTGTATATATACATCTAATAGCACCCAACTGTTATTGGTAATATTCAAAATAAAAACCCGATAGCCATCGTCCTCGATAAAACTTGCCGCAAGTTGTATCCTCGTCCAACACATGGCTTCGGATGCCTTATAATAAATAATGATGACAAAATGTCAGAGATGCCCAATCCAGTCTCTATTTCTCTTTTGGCAATACGATTATATGTCACTAGCCTGACTACATCTGCCCCATGGGCCCAACACAGAGCCCCAAAGCTCAATGGCACAATTTATTCGTATAATTTATCAGGGATTGCCCAGCAAACATGGTTTATCGACACAATTGAAACTGGCAAATCATAGTGTTCGTGTGAGAGTGTGAAGAACGTTGCATAACGATGAAGACGTTTTTAGGTCAAGATTCGTGTTGCGCTTGGCTTGGGTTGGCTATGGCTGACTGATAATGACTAAAAGGTCGGAAATGCCCAACTCAGTCTCAACCTTTTCTCTTGGCAATATAATTCTATGTCACTAGCCAGACTACATCTGCCCCATGGGCTCAAGTCAGAGCGCCAAAGCTCAAAGGTACAATTTATTCGTATAATATAACGGGGATTACCCAACAAACATGATTTATAGATAAAACTGAAACTGGAGAATCATAGTGCTCG
The DNA here is from genome assembly GCA_017591395.1 of Schistocephalus solidus. Lineage (NCBI taxonomy): Eukaryota > Metazoa > Platyhelminthes > Cestoda > Diphyllobothriidea > Diphyllobothriidae > Schistocephalus > Schistocephalus solidus. Next base: position 18,184 of record WEDG01003339.1, on the reverse strand, counting down.
TGTGGGAGTTGGTAGAGCGTTGCTTAAAGATCAAAGGCGTCTCAAGGTCAAGCCTTGTGCAGTTTTTGGCTGGTGATGAGTATGGCTGGCTGATGATGGCTACAAAGCCAGAAATATCCAATCCAGTCTCAAACTTCACTTTTGGCAATATTATTTTATGTTACAAGCTAGACTACATCTGCCCCATGGGCTCAAGACATAGTCCTAAATCCCAACGGCACGAGTTATTCATATAATATATTGGGGATTGCCCAGCAAACATGGTTTATCGGCGCAATTGAAACTGGTGAATCATAGTGCTCGTGTTGGAGTTGGTAGAGCGTTGCGTAAAAATCAAAGGCGTCGCAAGGTCGAGCCTCGTGCACTGCTTGGCTGATAATGAGCATGGCTGGCTGATGATGGCTACAAAGCCAGAAATGTCCATTCCAGTCTCAACATTCCTTGTCGGAAATGCACTTCTATGTCACTAGCCAGTTTACAGCTGTTGGTTGGGCTCTAGATAGTGCCCCAAAGCATTATGGCACAATTTGTCTCTGTATATATACATCTAATTGCACCCAACTGTTATTGGTACTATTCACAATAAAAACCAGATAGCCATCGTCCTCGATCAAACTCGCCGCAAGTTGTATCCTGGTCCAAAGCATGGCTTCGGATGCCTTTGGCTAACTAATGATGACAAAATATCAGAGATACCCAATCCATTCTCTATTTCTCTTTTGGCAGTACGATTCTATGTCACTAGCCAGACTACATCTGCCCTATGGGCCCTAGACTGAGCCCCTAGGAACAACTGGACCAGTTATTCCTAGAATATCTTGCAAAGCACACAGCTCACATGGTTTATAGACCAAATCGAAACTGGTAAGCCATCGTGCTCGTGTGGGAGTTGGAAACGCTTTGCATAACGATCAAAGTCGTCGCAAGGTCGAGCCTCGTAAACTGCATGTCAAGGGATGGCTTTGGCTGCCAGATAATGGCTATAAAGTCAGAAATACCCTATCAAGTCTCGATTTCTCTTTTGGCAATACGATTGTATATCACTAGCCAGACTACATCTGCTTCACGTGCCTAAGACAGAGCCCTTGGGCGAAACGGGACGAGTTATTCCTAGAATATATCGGGGAGCGCACATCTCACATGGTTTATAGGCCCAATCGAAACTGGTAAGTCATCGTGCTCGTGTGGGAGTTGGAAACGCTTTGCATAACGATCAAAGTCGAGCCTCGTAAACTGCATGTCAAGGGATGGCTTTGATTGACTGATAATGACTAAAAGGTCAGAAATACCCAATCTTGTCTCTATTTATCTTTTGGCAATACGATTCTTTATCAATAGCCAGACTAAATGTGCCTAAAATGCCCAAGACAAAGCCCCAAAGCTCAACGGCACAATTTATTCGTATAATAAATCGGGGAGCACACAGCTCATATAATTTATAATCCGAATGTTATCTGATAAGTCATGGTGCTTCTTTGGGAGTTGGATGAAGGTTTCAGAACGATTAAAGTCGCCGCAACGTCGAGCCTCGTACAATGCATGTCTGGGGATAGCTCTGGCAGACTGATAATTACTATAAAGTCAGAAATATCCAGATTTCTCTATCTGCTCTTTGCACTGAGGCCATACGCTAGACTAGCTACAGCCCCTATAGGCACAAGTGGCACGAGTTATTTCTATAATATATTAGAGGAGCGCATAGCTCACATGGTTTATAGACCCAAACGAAACTGATAAGTCATCGTGCTCGTGTGGGAGTGTAAAGAGCTTTGCGTAACGAGCAAAGTCGTCGCAAGGTTGACCCTCATACACTGTATGTCTAGGGATGGCTTTGGCTGACTGATAATGATTAAAAAAGTCAGAAATACCCAATCCAGTCTCTATTTATGTTTAGCAATACGATTTTTATGTCACAAGCCAGACTACATCTGCCCCATATGACCTAGACTGGGCTCCTAGGCACAACTAGACGAGTTATTCCTCGAATATATTGGGGAGCGCACAGCTCACATGGTTTATGTCAAACATGGTTTCTATGTCAATAGCCAGATTACATCTGCCTCCTGGGCTCTAGATAGAACCCTTAGGCACAAGTGGACGAGTTATTCCTAGAATATATTAGAGAGCGTACAGCTCACATGGTTTATAGACCCTAATCGAAACTGGTAAGTCATCGTGCTCGTGTGGGAGTTTGAAGAGCTTTGCATAACTATAAAAGTCGTCGCAAAGTCGAGCCTCGTACACTGCATGTCTAGCGATGGCTTTGGCTGACTGATAATAATTAAAGAGTCAGAAATACCCAAACCAGTCTCTATTTATTTTTCGGCAATACGATTATATGTCACAAACAAGACAACATCTGCCCCATAGAACCTAGACAGAGCCCCATAGGCCTAACTGGACGAGTTATTCCTAGAATATATTGGGGAGCGTACAGCTCACATGGTTTATAGACCCAATCGAAACTGGTACGTCATCGTGCTCGTGTGGGAGTTGGAAGAGCTTTGCATAGCGATCAAAGCCGTCGCAAGGCCGAGCCTCGTACACTGCATGTCTAGCGATGGCTTTGGCGGACTGATAATGATTATAGAGTCAGAAATACCCAAACCAGTCTCTATTTATTTTTTGGCAATAGGATTCTATGTTACAAGCCAGACTACATCTGCCCCATGGAACCTAGACAGAGCCCCATAGGCACAAGTGGACGAGTTATTCCTAGAATATATTGGCGAGCGCACAGCTCACATGGTGTACAGACTCAATCGAGACTCGTAAGTCATCGTGCTCGTGTGAGAGTTTGAAGAGCTTTGCATAGCGATCAAAGTCTTCGCAAGGCCGAGCCTCGTACACTGCATGTCTAGGGATGGCTTTGGCGGACTGATGATGATTATAGAGTCAGAAATACCCAAACCAGTCTCTATTTATTTTTTGGCAATACGATTCTATGTTACAAGCCAGACTACATCTGCCCCATGGAACCTAGACAGAGCCCCATAGGCACAAGTGGACGAGTTATTCCTAGAATATATTGGGGAGCGCACAGCTCACATGGTTAATAAACCCAATCGAAAATGCTAATTCATCATGCTCGTGTGGGAGTTGTAAGATCTTTGCAAAGAGATCAAAGTCGTCGCAAGATCGATCCTCGTACACTGCATGTCTAGTGATGGATTTAAATGACTGATAATGACTATAATGTCAGAATTATCCAACCCAGTCTCAATTTTTCTTTTGATAATACGATTCTATGTCAAACGCCGGACTTCATCTGCCTCATGGAACCTACACAGAGCCTCATAGGCAAAAGTGGACGAGTTATACCTAGAAAATATTGGGGATCGCACAGCTCACATGGTTTATAGACCCAATCGAAACTGGTACGTCATCGTGCTCGTGTGAAAGTTGGAATTGCTTTGCATAGCGATCAATGCCGTCGCAAGGCCGAGCCTCGTTCACTGCAGGTCTAGCGATGGATTTGGCTGACTGATAATGATTATAGAGTCCGAAATACCACAACCATTCTCTATTTATTTTTTGCAATACGATTCTATGTTACAAGCCAGATTACATCTGCCAAATGGAACCTACACAGAGCCCCATAGGCACAAGTGGACGAGTTATACCTAGACAATATTGGGGAGCGCACAGCTCACATGGTTTATAGACCCAATCGAAACTGGTTCGTCATCGTGCTCGTGTGGGAGTTGGAAGAGCTTTGCATAACCATCAAAGCCGTCGCAAGGCCGAGCCTCGTAAACTGCATGTCTAGCGATAGCTTTGGCTGACTGACAATGGTTATAGAGTCAGAAATACCCAAAAAAGTTTCTATTTATTTTTTTGGCAATACGATTTCATGTCACAAACCAGACACCATCTGCCCCATGGAACGTAGACAGAGCCCCATAGGCACAACTGGACGAGTTATTCCTAGAATATATTGGGGAGAGTACTTCTTACATGGTTTATAAACCCAATCGAAACTGCTAACTCATCCTGCTCGTGTGGGATTTGGAAAATATTTGCATAACGATCTAATTCGTCGCAAGTACGAGCCTCGTACACTGCATGTCTAGGGATGTCTTTGGCAGACTGATAATGACTTTAATGTCAGAAATACCCAACCCAGTCTATATTTCTATTTTGATAATAAGTTTTCATGTCACAAGCCAGATTACATCTGCCCCATGGGACCCAGACTGGGCCCCTAGGCACAACTAGACGAGTTATTCTTAGAATATATTGGGAGCGTACAGCTCACATGGTTTATAAACCCAATCAAAACTGATAAGTCATCCTGATCGTGTGGGAGTTGGAAGAGCTTTGCATAACGATCAAAGTCGTCGCAAAGTTGAGCCTCGTAAACTGCATCTCTAGGCATGGCTTTGGCTGACTGATAATGATTTTAAAGTCAGAAATACCCTATACAGTCTCTATTAATTTTTTGACAATACGATTTTATGTCACAAGCCAGACTACATCTGCCCCATGGGACCTAGACTGGGCCCCTAGTCACAACTAGACGAGTTATTCCTTGAATATATTGGGGAGCGTACAGCTCACATGGTTTATAGACCCAATCGAAACTGCTAAGTCATCGTGATCGTGTGGGATTATGAAGAGTTTTGCATAACAATTAAAGTCGTCGCAAGGACGAGCCTCGTACACTGCATGTCTAGGGATGGCTTTGGCAGACTGATAACGACTTTAAATTAGAAAAACCCAACCCAGTCTATATTTCTATATTGATAATAAGATTCTATGTTACAAGCCAGATACCATCTGCCTCATGGGCTCTAGACAGAGCCCATAGGCCAAACTAGACGAGTTATTCCTAGAATATATTGGGGAGCGTATAGCTCACATGGTTTATAGACCCAATCGAAACTGGTACGTCATCGTGCTCGTGTGGGAGTTGGAAGAGCTTTGCATAGCGATCAAAGTCGTCGCAAGGCCGAGCCTCGTACACTACATGTCTATCGATTGGCTTAGGCTGACTGATAATAACTATAAAGTCAGAAATACCCAACCCAGTCTCTATTTCTCTTTTGATAATACGATTCTATGTCACAAGCCAGATACCATCTGCCTCATGGGCTCTAGACAGAGCCCATTGGACCAACTAGACGAGTTATTCCTAGAATATATTGGGGAGCGTACAGCTCACATGGTTTGTAGACCCAATCGAAACTGGTACGTCATCGTGCTCGTGTGGGAGTTGGAAGTGCTTTGCATAGCGATCCAAGTCGTCGCAAGGCCGAGCCTCATACACTGCATGTCTAGGGATGGCTTTGGCAGACTGATAATGACTATAAAGTCCGAAAAACACAACCCAGTCTATATTTCTATTTTTAATATTCGATTTTATGTCACAAGCCAGATTACATCTGCCCCATGGCACCTAAACTGGGCCCCTAGGCACAACTAGACGAGTTATTCCTCGAATATATTGGGGAGCGTACAGCTCATATGGTTTATTGACCCAATCAAAACTGGTACGTCATCGTGCTCGTGTGGGAGTTGGAAGTGCTTTGCGTAACGATTAAAGTCCTATCAAGTACGAGCCTCGTACACTGCATGTCTAGGGATGTCTTTGGCAGACTGATAATGACTATAAAGTAGAAAAACCAAACCCAGTCTATATTTCTATTTTGATAATAAGTTTTTATGTCACAAGCCAGATTACTTCTGCCCCATGGGACCTAGACTGGGCCCCTAGGCACAATTAGACGAGTTATTCCTAGAATATATTGGGGAGCGTACAGCTCACATGGTTCAAAGACCCAATCGATAATGCTAAGTCATCATGCTCATGTGGGAGTTGGAAGAGCTTTGCATAACGATCAAAGTCGTCGCAAAGTCGAGCCTCGTAAACTGCATCTCTAGGGATGGCTTTGGCTGACTGATAATGACTATAAAGTCAGAAATACCCAATACCGTCTCTATTTATTTTTTGACAATACGATTTTATGTCACAAGCCAGACTAAATCTGCTCCATATGACCTAGACGGGGCCCCTAGGCACAATTAGACGAGTAATTCCTCGAATATATTGGGAAGCGTACAGCTCATATGGTTTATAGACCCAATCGAAACTCTTAAGTAATCGTGCACGTGTGGGAGTTGGAAGAGTTTTGCGTAACGATCAAAGTCCTATCAAGTACGAGCCTCGTACACTGCATGTCTAGGGATGTCTTTGGCAGACTGATAATGACTATAAAGTAGAAAAACCCAACCCAGTCTATATTTCTATTTTGATAATAAGTTTTCATGTCACAAGCTAGATTACTTCACCCCATGGGACCTAGACTGGGCCCCTAGGCACAATTAGACGAGTTATACCTAGAATATATTGGGGAGCGTACAGCTCACATGGTTTAAAGACCCAATCGATAATGCCAAGTCATCATGCTCGTGTGGGAGTTGGAAGAGCTTTGCATAACGATCTGGGTCGTCGCAAAGTCGAGCCACGTGCACTGCATGTCTAGGAATGGATTTGGCTGACTGATAATGACTATAAAGTCAGAAATACCCTATACAGTCTCTATTTATTTTTTGACAATACGATTTTATGTCACAAGCCAGACTAAATCTGCTCCATATGACCTAGACTGGGCCCCTAGGCACAACTAGACGAGTTATTCTTAGATTATATTGGAGAGCGTACAGCTCACATGGTTTATAAACCCAATCGAAACTGCTAAGTCATCCTGATCGTGTGGGAGTTGGAAGAGCTTTGCATAACGATCAAAGTCGTCGCAAAGTCGAGCCTCGTAAACTGCATCTCTAGGCATGGCTTTGGCTGACTGATAATGATTTTAAAGTCAGAAATACCCTATACAGTCTCTATTAATTTTTTGACAATACGATTTTATGTCACAAGCCAGACTACATCTGCCCCATTGAACCTAGACAGAGCCCAATAGGCACAAGTGGACGAGTTATTCCTATAATATTTTGGGGAGCGCACAGCTCACATGGTTTATAGACCCAATCGAAACTGCTAAGTCATCGTGATCGTGTGGGATTATGAAGAGTTTTGCATAACAATTAAAGTCGTCGCAAGGACGAGCCTCGTACACTGCATGTCTAGGGATGGCTTTGGCAGACTGATAACGACTTTAAAGTAGAAAAACCCAACCCAGTCTATATTTCTATATTGATAATAGGATTCTATGTTACAAGCCAGATACCATCTGCCTCATGGGCTCTAGACAGAGCCCATAGGCCAAACTAGACGAGTTATTCCTAGAATATATTGGGGAGCGTATAGCTCACATGGTTTATAAACACAATCAAAAATGATAAATCATCATGCTCGTGTGGAAGTTGGAAGATCTTTGCAAAACGATCAAAGTCGTCGCAAAGTCAAGCCTCGTACACTGCATGTCTATGGATGGCTTTGGCTGACTGATAATGACTATAAAGTCAGAAATACCCTATACAGTCTCTATTTCTCTTTTTATGATACGATTCTATGTCACAAGCCAGATACCATCTGCCTCATGGGCTCTAGAAAGAGCCCATAGGCCCAATTAGACGAGTTATTCCTAAAATATATTGGGAAGCGTACAGCTCACATGGTTTATAGACCCAATCGAAACTGGTACGTCATCGTGCTCGTGTGGGAGTTGGAAGAGCTTTGCATAGCGATCAAAGTCGTCGCAAGGCCGAGCCTCGTACACTACATGTCTATCGATTGGCTTAGGCTGACTGATAATAACTATAAAGTCAGAAATACCCAACCCAGTCTCTATTTCTTTTGATAATACGATTCTATGTCACAAGCCAGATACTCATCTGCCTCATGGGCTCTAGACAGAGCCCATAGGGACCAACTAGACGAGTTATTCCTAGAATATATTGCGGAGCGTACAGCTCACATGGTTTGTAGACCCAATCGAAACTGGTACGTCATCGTGCTCGTGTGGGAGTTGGAAGTGCTTTGCATAGCGATCAAAGTCGTCGCAAGGCCGAGCCTCATACACTGCATGTCTAGGGATGGCTTTGGCAGACTGATAATGACTATAAAGTCCGAAAAACACAACCCAGTCTATATTTCTATTTTTAATATTCGATTTTATGTCACAAGCCAGATTACATCTGCCCCATGGCACCTAAACTGGGCCCCTAGGCACAACTAGACGAGTTATTCCTCGAATATATTGGGGAGCGTACAGCTCATATGGTTTATAGACCCAATCAAAACTCTTAAGTCATCGTGCACGTGTGGGAGTTGGAAGAGTTTTGCGTAACGATCAAAGTCCTATCAAGTACGAGCCTCGTACACTGCATGTCTAGGGATGTCTTTGGCAGACTGATAATGACTATAAAGTAGAAAAACCCAACCCAGTCTATATTTCTATTTTGATAATAAGTTTTTATGTCACAAGCCAGATTACTTCTGCCCCATGGGACTCTAGACTGGGCCCCTAGGCACAATTAGACGAGTTATTCCTAGAATATATTGGGGAGTGTACAGCTCACATGGTTCAAAGACCCAATCGATAATGCTAAGTCATCATGCTCATGTGGAAGTTGGAAGAGCTTTGCATAACGATCGAAGTCGTCGCAAAGTCGAGCCTCGTAAACTGCATCGCTAGGGATGGCTTTGGCTGACTGATAATGACTATAAAGTCAGAAATACCCAATACCGTCTCTATTTATTTTTTGACAATACGATTTTATGTCACAAGCCAGATTAAATCTGCTCCATATGACCTAGACTGGGCCCCTAGGCACAATTAGACGAGTTATTCCTCGAATATATTGGGAAGCGTACAGCTCATATGGTTTATAGACCCAATCGAAACTCTTAAGTAATCGTGCACGTGTGGGAGTTGGAAGAGTTTTGCGTAACGATCAAAGTCCTATCAAGTACGAGCCACGTGCACTGCATGTCTAGGTATGGATTTGGCTGACTGATAATGACTATAAAGTCAGAAATACCCTTTACAGTCTCTATTTATTTTTTGACAATACGATTTTATGTCACAAGCCAGACTAAATCTGCTCCATATGACCTAGACTGGGCCCCTAGGCACAACTAGACGAGTTATTCTTAGAATATATTGGGGAGCGTACAGCTCACATGGTTTATAAACCCAATCGAAACTGCTAAGTCATCCTGATCGTGTGGGAGTTGGAAGAGCTTTGCATAACGATCAAAGTCGTCGCAAAGTCGAGCCTCGTAAACTGCATCTCTAGGCATGGCTTTGGCTGACTGATAATGATTTTAAAGTCAGAAATACCCTATACAGTCTCTATTTATTTTTTGACAATACGATTTTATGTCACAAGCCAGACTACATCTGCCCCATGGGACCTAGACTGGGCCCCTAGTCACAACTAGACGAGTTATTCCTTGAATATATTGGGGAGCGTACAGCTCACATGGTTTATAGACCCAATCGAAAATGCTAAGTCATCATGCTCGTGTGGGAGTTGGAAGAGCTTTGCATAACGATCAAAGTCGTCGCAAAGTCGAGCCTCGTAAACTGCATGTCTAGGGATGGCTTTGGCTGACTGATATTGACTTTAAAGTCAGAAATACCTTATAGAGTCTCTATTTATTTTTTGACAATACGATTTATGTCACAAGCCAGACTACATCTGCCCCATTGAACCTAGACAGAGCCCAATAGGCCCAACAAGACGAGTTATTCCTAGAATATATCGGGGAGCGTACAGCTCACATGGTTAATAGACCCAATCGAAACTGGGTACGTCATCGTGCTCGTGTGGGAGTTGGAAGAGCTTTGCATAACGATCAAAGTCGTCGCAAAGTTGAGCCTCGTAAACTGCATGTCTAGGGATGGCTTTGGCTGACTGATATTGACTATAAAGTCAGAAATACCCAACCCAGTCTCTATTTCTCTTTTGATAATACGATTTTATGTCACAAGCCAGATACCATCTGCCTCATATGACCTAGACTGGGCCCCTAGGCACAACAAGACGAGTTATTCCTAGAATATATTGGGGAGCGTACAGCTCAAATGGTTTATAGACCCAATCGAAAATGCTTAGACATCATGCTTGTGTGGGAGTTGGAAGAGCTTTGCTTAACGATCAAAGTCGTCGCAAAGTCGAGCCTCATACACTGCATGTCTAGGGATGGCTTTGGCAGACTGATGATGACTATAAAGTCCGAAAAACACAACCCAGTCTATATTTCTATTTTTAATATTCGAATTTTATGTCACAAGCCAGATTACATCTGCCCCATGGCACCTAAACTGGGCCCCTAGGCACAACTAGACGAGTTATTCCTCGAATATATTGGGGAGCGTACAGCTCATATGGTTTATAGACCCAATCAAAACTCTTAAGTCATCGTGCACGTGTGGGAGTTGGAAGAGTTTTGCGTAACGATCAAAGTCCTATCAAGTACGAGCCTCGTACACTGCATGTCTAGGGATGTCTTTGGCAGACTGATAATGACTATAAAGTAGAAAAAACCAAACCCAGTCTATATTTCTATTTTTGATAATAAGTTTTTTATGTCACAAGCCAGATTACTTCTGCCCCATGGGACCTAGACTGGGCCCCTAGGCACAATTAGACGAGTTATTCCTAGAATATATTGGGAAGCGTACAGCTCACATGGTTCAAAGACCCAATCGATAATGCTAAGTCATCATGCTCGTGTGGGAGTTGGAAGAGCTTTGCATAACGATCAAAGTCGTCGCAAAGTCGAGCCTCGTAAACTGCATCTCTAGGGATGGCTTTGGCTGACTGATAACGACTATAAAGTCAGAAATACCCAATACCGTCTCTATTTATTTTTTGACAATACGATTTTATGTCACAAGCCAGACTAAATCTGCTCCATATGACCTAGACTGGGCCCCTAGGCACAATTAGACGAGTTATTCCTCGAATATATTGGGAAGCGTACAGCTCATATGGTTTATAGACCCAATCGAAACTCTTAAGTAATCGTGCGTGTGGGAGTTGGAAGAGTTTTTGCGTAACGATCAAAGTCCTATCAAGTACGAGCCTCGTACACTGCATGTCTAGGGATGTCTTTGGCAGACTGATAATGACTATAAAGTAGAAAAACCCAACCCAGTCTATATTTCTATTTTGATAATAAGTTTTCATGTCACAAGCTAGATTACTTCTACCCCATGGGACCTAGACTGGGCCCCTAGGCACAATTAGACGAGTTATACCTAGAATATATTGGGGAGCGTACAGCTCACATGGTTTAAAGACCCAATCGATAATGCTAAGTCATCATGCTCGTGTGGGAGTTGGAAGAGCTTTGCATAACGATCTAGGTCGTCGCAAAGTCGAGCCACGTGCACTGCATGTCTAGGTATGGATTTGGCTGACTGATAATGACTATAAAGTCAGAAATACCCTATACAGTCTCTATTTATTTTTTGACAATACGATTTTATGTCACAAGCCAGACTAAATCTGCTCCATATGACCTAGACTGGGCCCCTAGGCACAACTAGACGAGTTATTCTTAGAATATATTGCGAGCGTACAGCTCACATGGTTTATAAACCCAATCGAAACTGCTAAGTCATCCTGATCGTGTGGGAGTTGGAAGAGCTTTGCATAACGATCAAAGTCGTCGCAAAGTTGAGCCTCGTAAACTGCATGTCTAGGGATGGCTTTGGCTGACTGATATTGACTATAAAGTCAGAAATACCCAATCCAGTCTCTATTTATTTTTTGACAATACGATTTAATGTCGCAAGCCAGACTACATCTGCCCCATATGACCTAGACTGGGCCCCTAGGCACAACAAGACGAGTTATTCCTAGAATATATTGGGGAGCGTACAGCTCAAATGGTTTATAGACCCAATCGAAAATGCTTAGACATCATGCTCGTGTGGGAGTTGGAAGAGCTTTGCATAACCATCGAAGTCGTCGCAAAGTCGAGCCTAGTAAACTGCATGTCTACATCTGCCCCCTATGACCTTGACTGGGCCACTAGGCACAACTAGACGAGATATTTTTCGAATATATTGGGGAGCGTAAAGCTAACATGGTTTATAGACCCAAACGAAACTGGCACGTCATCGTGCTCGTGTGGGAGTTGGAAAAGCTTTGCATAGCGATCATAGTCGTCGCAAGGCCGAGCCTCGTACAGTGCATGTCTAGCGATGGCTTTGGCTAACTGATAATGATTATAGATTTAGAAATACTCCAACCAGTCTCTTTTTTTGGCAAAACGATTCTATGTCACAAGCCAGACTACATCTGCCCCATGGAACCTAGACAGAGACCCAAAGAAACAAGTGGACGAGTTATTCCTAGAATATATTGGGGAAGCGCACAGCTCACATGGTTTATATACCGAATCGAAACTGGTACGTCATCGTGCTCGTGTGGGAGTTGGTAGAGATTTGCATAGCGATCAAATCCGTCGCAAGGCCGAGCCTCGTACACTGCATGTCTAGCGATGGCTTTGGCTGACTGATAATGACTTTAGAGTCAGGAATACGCAAACCAATCTCTATTTATTTTTTGGCAATATGATTCTATGTCACAAGCCAGACTACATCTGCCCCATGGAACCTAGACAGAGACCCAAAGAAACAAGTGGACGAGTTATTCCTAGAATATATTGGGGAGCGCACAGCTCACATGGTTTATATACCGAATCGAAACTGGTACGTCATCGTGCTCGTGTGGGAGTTTGGAAGAGTTTTGCATAACGCTCAAAGTCGTCGCAAGGCCGAGCCTCGTACACTGCATGTCTAGCGATGGCTTTGGCTGACTGATAATGACTTTAGAGTCAGGAATACGCAAACCAATCTCTATTTATTTTTTGGCAATATGATTCTATGTCACAAGCCAGACTACATCTGCCCCATTAAACCTAGACAGAGCCAATAGGCACAAGTGGACGAGTTATTCCTAGAAAATATTGGGGAGCGTACAGCTCACATGGTTTATAGACCCAATCGAAAATGCTAAGTCATCATGCTCGTGTGGGAGTTGGAAGAGCTTTGCATAACGATCAAGGTCGTCGCAAAGTCGAGCCACGTGCACTGCATGTCTAGGTATGGATTTGGCTGACTGATAATGACTATAAAGTCAGAAATACCCAATCCAGTCTCTATTTATTTTTTGGCAATACGATTTTATGTCACAAGCCAGACTACATCTGCCCCATATGATCTAGACTGGGCCCTTAGGCACAACTAGACGAGTTATTCCTTGAATATATTGGAGAGCGTACAGCTCACATGGTTTATAATCCCTATCGAAACTGGTAAGTCATCGTGATCGTGTGGAACTTGGAAGAGATTTGCATAACGATCAAAGTTGTCGCAAGGACGACCCTCATACACTGCATGTCTAGGGATGGTTTTGGCAGACTGATAACGACTGTAAAGTAGAAAAACCCAACCCAGTCTATATTTCTATTTTGATAATTCGATTTTATGTCACAAGCCAGATAACATCTGCCCCATGGGACCAAGACTGGGCCCCTCGGCCCAACTAGACGAGTTATTCCTAGAATATATCGGGGAGCCTACAGCTCACATGGTTTATAAACCCACTCGAAAATGCAAATCATCATGCTCGTGTTGGAGTTGGAAGATCTTTGCAAAACCATCGAAGTTGTCGCAAAGTCGAGCCTCGTACACTGCATGTCTAGGGATGGATTTGACTGATTGATAATGACTATAAGGTCAGAAATACCCAACCCAGTGTATATTTTTCATTTGATAATACGAGTCTCTGTCACAAGCCTGATTACATCTGCCTCATGGGCTCTAGACAGAGCCCATAGGCCCAACTAGACGAGTCATTCCTAGAATATATTGGGGAGCGTACAGCTCACATGGTTTATAGACCCAATCGAAACTGGTACGTCATCGTGATCGTGTTGGAGTTGAAAGAGCTTTGCATAGCGATCAAAGTTGTCGCAAGGCCGAGCCTCGTACACTGCATGTCTAGCGATGGCTTTGGCAGACTGATAACGAATGTAAAGTAGAAAAACCCAACCGAGTCTATATTTATATTTTGATAATACGATTTTATGTCTCATGCCAGACTACATCTGCCCCATGGGACCAAGACTGGGCCCCTAGGCACAACTAGACGAGGTATTCCTAGAAAATATCGGGGAGCCTACAGCTCACATGGTTTATAACCCCAATCGAAAATTCAAATTCATCATGCTCGTGTGGGAGTTGGAAGATCTTTGCATAGCAATCAAAGTTGTCGCAAGGCCGAGCCTCGTACACTGCATGTCTAGGGATGGATTTGGCTGATTGATTATGACTATAAAGTCAGAAATACCCAACCCAGTGTACATTTTTCTTTTGATAATACGATTCTATGTCACAAGCCTAATTACATCTGCCACATAAGAACTACACTGGGCCCCTAGGCACAACTAGACGAGTTATTCCTCGAATGTATTGGGGAGCACACAGCTCACATGGTGTATAGACCCAATCAAAACTGCTAAGTCATCGTGCTCATGTGGGATTTGGAAGAGTTTTTTCATAACGATCAAAGTCGTCGCAACGACGAGCCTCGTACATTGCATGTCTAGGGATGGATTTGGCTGACTGATAACGACTATAATGTCAGAAAAACCCAACCCAGTCAATATTTCTATTTTGATAAAACGATTGAATGTCACAACCCAGATTACATCTGGCACATGGGAACTAGACTGGGCCCCTAGGCACAACTAGACGAGTTATTCCTCGAATGAATTGGGGAGCACACAGCTCACATGGTGTATAGACCCAATCAAAACTGCTAAGTCATCGTGCTCATGTGGGATTTGGAAGAGTTTTTGCATAACGATCAAAGTCGTCGCAAAGACGAGCCTCGTACACTGCATGTTAGGGATCGCTTTGGCAGACTGATAATGACTATAATGTCAGAAAAACCCAACCCAGTCTATATTTCTATTTTGATAATACGATTTAATGTCACAAGCCAGATTACATCTGCCACATGGAAACTAGACTGGGCCCCTAGGCACAACTAGACGAGTTATTCCTCGAATATATTTGGGAGGGTACAGCTCACATTGTTTATAGACCCAATCGAAAATGCTAAGTCATCATATTCTTGTGGGAGTTGGAAGAGCTTTGCATAACGATCAAGGTCGTCGCAAAGTCGAGCCACGTGCACTGCATGTCTAGGTATGGATTTGGCTGACTGATAATGACTATAAAGTCAGAAATACCCAATCCAGTCTCTATTTATTTATTGGCAATACGATTTTATGTCACAAGCCAGACTACATCTGCCCCATATGATCTAGACTGGGCCCTTAGGCACAACTAGACGAGTTATTCCTTGAATATATTGGAGAGCGTACAGCTCACATGGTTTATAATCCCTATCGAAACTGGTAAGTCATCGTGATCGTGTGGAACTTGGAAGAGATTTGCATAACGATCAAAGTTGTCGCAAGGACGACCCTCATACACTGCATGTCTAGGGATGGCTTTGGCAGACTGATAACGACTGTAAAGTAGAAAAACCCAACCCAGTCTATATTTCTATTTTGATAATTCGATTTTATGTCACAAGCCAGTTTACATCTGCCCCATGGGACCAAGACTGGGCCCCTCGGCCCAACTAGACGAGTTATTCCTAGAATATATCGGGGAGCCTACAGCTCACATGGTTTATAAACCCACTCGAAAAATGCAAATCATCATGCTCGTGTTGGAGTTGGAAGATCTTTGCAAAACCATCGAAGTTGTCGCAAAGTCGAGCCTCGTACACTGCATGTCTAGGGATGGATTTGACTGATTGATAATGACTATAAGGTCAGAAATACCCAACCCAGTGTATATTTTTTTCATTTTGATAATACGAGTCTCTGTCACAAGCCTGATTACATCTGCCTCATGGGCTCTAGACAGAGCCCATAGGCCCAACTAGACGAGTCATTCCTAGAATATATTGGGGAGCGTACAGCTCACATGGTTTATAGACCCAATCGAAACTGGTACGTCATCGTGATCGTGTTGGAGTTGAAAGAGCTTTGCATAGCGATCAAAGTTGTCGCAAGGCCGAGCCTCGTACACTGCATGTCTAGCGATGGCTTTGGTTGACTGATAATCACTATAAAGTCAGAAATACCAAATCTTGTCTATATTAAGTTTTTCGCAATGCTATTCTATGTAAAAAGCCGTACTACATCTGCCACATGGGCACAAGACAGAGCCCCTAGGCACAACTAGACGAGTTATTCCTCGAATATATTTGGGAGCGCACAGCTCACATGGTTTATAGACCCAATTGAAAATGGTAAGTACTCGTGATCGCTAGGGATTTGGAATAGTTTTGAATAACGATCAAAGTCGTCGCAAGGCCGAGCCTCGTACACTGCATGTCTAGCGATGGCTTTGGCTGACTTATAATGATTATAGAGTCAGGGATACCAAAACTAATCTCTATTTATTTTTTGGCAATACGATATTAGGTCACAAACAAGAATAAATCTGCCCTATGGAACATATACAGAGCCCCATAGGCACAACTAGACGAGTAATTCCTAGAAAATATTTGGGAGCGTACAGCTCACATGGTTTATATACCCAATCGAAAATGCTAATTCATCATGCTCGTGTGGGAGTTGGAAGAGATTTGCATAACGATCAAGGTTGTGGCAAAGTGGAGCCACGTGCACTGAATGTCTAGGTATGGCTTTGGCTGACTGATAATGACTATAAAGTCCGAAATACCCAATCCGGTCTCTATTTATTTTTTGGCAATACGATTTTATGTCACAAGCCAGACTACATCTTCCCCATATGACCTAGACTGGGCCCTTAGGCACAACTAGACGATTTATTCCTCGAATATATTGGAGAGCGTACAGCTCACCTGGTTTATAGACCCAATTGAAAATGGTAAGTACTCGTTATCGGAAGGGATTTGGAAGAGTTTTGCATAACGATCAAAGTCGTCGCAAGGACGAGCCTCGTACATTGCATGTCTAGGTATGGCTTTGGCCAACTGATAATGACTATAAAGTCCGAAATACCCAATCCAGTCTCTATTTATTTTTTGGCAATACGATTTTATGTCACAAGCCAGACTACATCTGCCCCATATGACCTAGACTGGGCCCTTAGGCACAACTAGATGAGTTATTCCTCGAATATATTGGAGAGCGTACAGCTCACATGGTTAATAGACCAATCGAAACTGCTAAGTCATCGTGATCGTGTGGGATTTGGAAGAGTTTTGCATAGCGATCAAAGTCGTCGCAAGAACGAGCCTCGTACACTGCATGTCTAGGGATGGCTTTGGCAGACTGATAACGAATGTAAAGTAGAAAAACCCAACCAAGTCTATATTTATATTTTGATAATACGATTTTATGTCTCATGCCAGACGTCATCTGCCCCATGGGACCAAGACTGGGCCCCTAGGCACAACTAGACGAGGTATTCCTAGAAAATATCAGGGAGCCTACAGCTCACATGGTTTATAACCCCAATCGAAAATGCAAATTCATCATGCTCGTGTGGGAGTTGGAAGATCTTTGCATAGCGATCAAAGTTGTCGCAAGGCCGAGCCTCGTACACTGCATGTCTAGGGATGGATTTGGCTGATTGATAATGACTATAAAGTCAGAAATACCCAACCCAGTGTACATTTTTCTTTTGATAATACGATTCTATGTCACAAGCCTAATTACATCTGCCACATAAGAACTACACTGGGCCCCTAGGCACAACTAGACGAGTTATTCCTCGAATGTATTGGGGAGCACACAGCTCACATGGTGTATAGACCCAATCAAAACTGCTAAGTCATCGTGCTCATGTGGGATTTGGAAGAGTTTTTTCATAACGATCAAAGTCGTCGCAACGACGAGCCTCGTACATTGCATGTCTAGGGATGGATTTGGCTGACTGATAACGACTATAATGTCAGAAAAACCCAACCCAGTCAATATTTCTATTTTGATAAAACGATTTAATGTCACAACCCAGATTACATCTGCCACATGGGAACTAGACTGGGCCCCTAGGCACAACTAGACGAGTTATTCCTCGAATGAATTGGGGAGCACACAGCTCACATGGTTTATAGACCCAATCAAAACTGGTACGTCATCGTGCTCGTGTGGGAGTTTGGAAGAGCTTTTGCATAGCGATCATAGTCGTCGCAAAGGTCGAGCCTCGTACACTGCATGTCTAGCGATGGCTTTGGCTGACTG
>WEDG01003337.1:0-65297 GCA_017591395.1 Schistocephalus solidus | reverse complement strand
ACGTCAAACCACGTTAGATTTTGCAGACGTCGACGAACAAAGAAACTGAGTTGCTTCGATCGAATTCTTCTGTTTGCCGAAATCGTTTGAAGATAACAGCAGCAACATCACGAAGGTTACGATAGACGGAACCATTGACGCGGTGAACAGCAGCAGACAAACAGTATGGCGAAAAGATAAGATCCGCGAAAACTTCGATCATTATGAAAAGCGTTAATAACGGTGGAAGTTTGCGATAAAAATTAATACCGGTGACGCGCCATCGATAGTCGACGAAACGTCGCATGTTCGTTTGATTGAAAGATGCCAGCCACCGCAGTATGACCAATGCATCGATCATACAAACAAAGGTCATCGTTAAACGAATAACGCAATGTCGAACCGAACGCCAATCGATAGAGATCGCGACGGTCACGGACAAAGACGCCGTCGCGACAGATCAATTGATTGAGCCGTCCATCAACACCGCGGAGGATCATCGAATATCAATTCCATCCAGGATGAAAGCGCATAGTCGATTGCGATAATCGATCGTCCGGTGATCGTTGAAATAAAACCCAATAAAAATGCGCTGAAGTGGTGTCGGTCGAATATAACGATCAATGCCGGAATCGACGATATGCGCAACGAAAGGTTATACGATCACGCAGTTCGTTTCACGGAGCGCAGCCGGGCCGAGTTGATCATTTCGTGGAAAACGACGCATAGAAAAGCATAACGGGAAGACGATTTAAAACGACGACCGGGGAAATAGCCGAAACGCAACAAAAGTTTATCGAAGATTAATGCAACTACTAACAGCATAATACCGGATTGATCTGATATCGATATCGGGTTAAAGAAGCCGAACTGTTAAAAACGGTTGCGTTAAACAGTATAGCAGCCGATACCGACGACATATAGTGAACAACAAGAACTGGCCGCACGTTGCAACGACGATTACTGGGTAGCGGCCGGACCGCGATCATTTCGACCGATCAAAGCGATATCATCAGCGATCATTGAGTAAAAAGCGATAACCTGATGAAACAGCGTCCATAAATTTTGGTTGTCGGCATGGTATTTTGAGGTGCTCGAGCAAAGACGATATCAACGCAAATATAATCTGTCGATCGTATCACGTTCATATCGCATCAAATATCTGCGCGATTAACGCAGTAAGACTGGCGACATGCGGTTATCTGTATCGCGCCCAGCAGTTTAGCGATGATCGATGCACCGTTGTCCTTCACTGAATTGCATGATGATCGGCTTCGCAAAAGCCGAAAACAGTTACCTGGCGTTAAGCGATCGTGAAGTCGTCAATTTGAACAACCACCCTTTCGTATCGAATGTTCGCGTCTTCGTTACGCCAGCGATGGTTTTTCGCAACTTTTCATCAACCTTCACGAACTCAAAACAAGTACTCACCTTTGCTACTAAACTCAACAGTCTGGTTTCGGTTTATGATTCGGCAACAGCGACCAAACGAAAGAAGTATCATCAAAACACGCGATCTCCGATGCAATATACCATCAATATCAAAAGCGATCGGTCGAAGAACGACGGTCTGATCGAAAGATCACGTGCCCAGTCAAAAGTTATTGAATACGTTCACAGACGAGACAGAACGTTCAATCTATCGACTGGTGTTCAGAGAAACAGCGACTTCATTATGAAATTCCGGCCCGTTCATAGCCACTGAATAATGTTAACCATCGACCTAAAGAAGAAGAATTGATTTCTCCGACATGGCAGGAATTTCCGGTATCAATCGACGCCGGGATTGAATTTCAAAGACAAGGTATCGCGATCAGCAGGCGTTATAGGTGTCAGCCAGCCGATTGATGGAAGCGGAGAGCGGACCGATGATTACACCGAATATCGTCAAATCATCTTCGCATTAGGTTATGATGTCCGATCGGTCCCAGTTATCATTAACATTGCGCGACGTAATGGCAGTTCGTCGACCGAAAGCGGGTGACACGGCGTCTGCGCCGGTGAAAGCATGTATCGGCGCGAAGAATTCGGGGAGAAGATCTGTTCCGGTCAAAGAATACGCGTGCCGTTCCTTCTGTCTACGTGAATAAACCAAAACGAATGATCACAAATCTTTCATCCAAAAAGTTTAATTGGGAAAACGAAGTCAACGTCCAACCTCATATCGCCTATTCATTGCGGAGAATTTATGGTCATAGCCTTTTGAGTGGAAAGAACGGTCGTATCGTCGTCGAGCCGATCAGACAATGGTGCTCGGTAAACACAATAAAGCCGTAAGTAAAACCGCCCACGATCTGACCGGATACCTTAAAGTTCTCGGAGATGATCAATCGGAAGCGTCTTCTCCGATCTGAAAAGCTGATGTGGAGCGAGGAATGCAAGTCAACACTCACCGACGCGGTCGGCACCCGTCAAATACCGAAGTCGATATTGTGTTCACGGGGCATCATTTCGATTTAGTGATAGTGAATAAAACCGAATCCATGGAGAATATGGCGAAAAAACACTTAAGTTCAAACCGGCCCGATAATTTAGGTGACGATCTCGTCTTCACCAAACCATATCGGGACTGAAATTGTAGCACTGGTTTGAATTAATCGATGCCGCCCATATGAAACTGTACTTTGTTGATCACCATCACAGATTCGCGATAAACCGAACAACGGGTGCGACCGGTAACTCATCAAATGTCGATATCGATCACGAAAGCGCAGCCAGAGCCGGTATTTCGGGGAAACCGATTGAATTTCGTTACGCAGCAATTATCTTCCGTTTACGAGATCAATCGACGTTCGATTTATTATCGCACTGGTCGACGATTCGACGTTTATTGACCGATCAAAGCCGGAAAGATACTATAAACGTTTTCGAGAGCAGTTGTTTTACAGTCATCGGTGACTCGGTCTATATATGGCGACACGAGGTTTCCAATATCGCATTGTTTGCAGTCACCAACTCAGCATAGGTCCAGTTGGAGACGCCCAAAGTTCAAACCATCCTCATCGGTTCAGCGAGCGTGGGGAAGATCGAAGATCTTTCGTTAACTTTATCGAAAGAGTATTTTAAATAAATATTGCCAGTTTTGAATACTGCTGCGCGAATAAGGGTTGATTGCCGCATAAAGTTCAACGAAGGGCGCAGTTGGTGGATACCGGAGTTCTGCTGGCTGGGGTCCGTCAACGAGGTTATCAGTTTTCAATATCAATGCCCTGAATTGGCATTTATCACAAGCCGAAATATAAATGTTTATGTCACATTTTTCATCGACGACTGGGTGTTAACAGAAGAATCGGTTATTTCGCACGAGAAGAAGTTCGAGGTAATTATCATCAATATAGAGCCGGATCTTCGATATTAATGTAGATATTTGAAGAATCGATCGAATCGTGGATGCCTGAGGTCCATCGGTATCATTGAAAGGTTGCGCAGATGACTTCAGCACGCGGTTTGCGAGGCGAAGATTGCGATATCATCATCAATGACTGTTAAACAGACAGAAACAAGAAGTTGTTCGAGCGCAGTGCTGGCATGGTGATCATCATCGTTTCGTTCGATCCTCACGGGAAGTCATTGATTGTTGATAGCCGACTTCGTCAGCGTCAGCCAGATAAACATGATCACGGTCCGATTTATCCAACAGGCATCAGTCATTTGCATCTTTTCGATTTTTCAAAGACGTCGTTTGGCGAGGAAATGCTGAAGACGATTCACTTCAACCCCGAAGGCGTCGGTCGTTGATGGGGATATGGCGGATGATGGAAGTCAGCGTACTACTCAATAGCCATCATTGAGGGCATATCATCTGCCGGCGGGCAAGCGGGTCATTGGCTTCAGTCATCATTTCGAAACAGTACATCGAATATCATCATCATGACGATGATGATGATGATGATTAGTGATGATGATGAATGATCATGATGAGCGATGATGATGATGATGATGATGATGATGATGATGATGATGATGATGATGATGGTGTAAATCTATTGTGCGCAAAGCACCGTGCCAGAGTGCCACCGTATATTCACCACCCGTACGGATAATGGAGCGACCAAATGCCATTCGTGGCGCCACCCCAACTTAGGCACCCCACACCCCCGGTCAGATTTACACCATCATCATCATCATCATCATCATCATCATCATCATCATCATCATCATCATCATGATCATCACCATCATCATCATCATCATCCATCATCATCCTCATCCTCATCATCATCATCATCATCATCATCATCATCATCATCATGATGATGATGATGATACCTCAGTATCACGGTTTCCTAGAATTCGTGGCTTGGAAGGCTGCCAATCTGACGCTTACAGCAATTCCGCCGCCGGCCCAGTATATGCGTTGTGTATGTTGAGTGGCTGAGCAGTGAACTGGGAGTCGGACGGCGATGGCTCCTCCATATACCCTGATTAAGTGAATCCTGGTGTGTGCGTTATGCGGGCCAGGTCGTGCTGTGGCGCGCGAAGACGGGTACGCTGACCCGTCAGTCAATGCGCCCACTCCCACATCAGGCAACTGACCGGCTCGGACGGCGGTCTAATTTTGGGGTTGAAGGGAGAGTGAGGTCGATAGCTCAGCGCAATTTCCTCACTAGAAAAAAACTGACGTGCTTGAAAAAATCAAGGTGCGCTAAAAGCCGTGGCTTGGAAGGTTGCCAACTGACGGGATAAATCGGACCACGTGGTCAGCCCAATGTGTGTTTTGTGTCTAGTGGCTGACTGGCGAACTGAGAGTCAGGCTGCAATGGCTCCTTCTTAATGTGGCCTTTATGGCACCCCCACTCCGTGGGATCCGAACCAGGTGTGATAGTCCGCCCAGGGGCGGCTCTGGCCATGCCAGCTACCTGCGCTCTCTCCCATCTCAGGTCTTCTTGACTCTGTCATGACAACGGGCTCATTTGGGGGAGGAGTAGATAGTGCGGTAGATGCATCGCAAGTCTACTATCACTTTAAACTAAATCACGTGCAAGTCACCGTCCCTGCACCAACCTTCCGTGGAGTATACGGTGGACCTCGTCATAATCTACGATCGAACTGTCGAGTTACATAGCGATATGCATACATTAGATCAGTCATTAATGTCGAATTATTATATATTGGTCAAGTAAATTACCTCAAGGCTTCTTTTAAACATCACGACGCTTTCAGCCAGAACAAGTGAAGTAGCCAGTTTGTTCTATTCTTTAGTCGTCCGATGGGAAAAGAATGTGGCCCGCACTTAAAGTTCGGCGCGATTTGTCTTCAGCTTGTATTAGGGAACTTGGCGATTTATTATTTTTGCCAATTCAAGAACATTGGCCATTTGAAGAGCGCAATTAACTCCGTTGACGAGTTTGAAGACCATAGGGGCTCCAATCCACTAACTAGATTCGTTGCCCTTCGTTGAACTTTATGCAACAGAGTATTATATTGCCTTATACAGGGGCCTCACGCCTGAACGCAGTATTCGAAAACTGGCCGGAAAAATGTTCAAACCACGCGACCAAAATACTCTTTGTCAAAGTTAACGAAAGATCTCCCGATCTTTCCCAGATTACACATACTTTTTTGCTATCTTGGACCAGTGAGATGAGTTTGAGACTGGGCGTCATCCACACACCCAAGTTTCTTAGCTCGTTTACCTGCTGGAGTTGGTGACTGCCGATGAAGTACTGATATTAAAACCTCGTCACCCCGCTATACATAGACCAGAGTCACTTGACTTGGCCTTTGCTAAAAAATTAAGGGTAAGTAGCCACTCATCACACCAATATCGAAAGCGGTCCAAATTATTTTGTAAGCTCTGCGCATCTTCCGGCTTTTTGATCGAATTCAATAACATCAGATCATCGGTGAATACGTCTTTCTTGTCTATCAGACAATCAAAACATTCGTTGACGTATATTAGAAACAGAATAGGGCCTGGAACGCTCCCATGCGGAACCCCAACTATTAATGGTTTCCCCAAGAGACTTGTCGTCACCAATATAAACACGCTAACGCCTGTCGGTGAGGAAGTCGGCCAACCTTTTGAGTAGGTTACCAGTCACACCCAGTTGATTCAGTTTTTATATCACCCATCTGTGTGGAACGTTAACAAAGACTTTGCTGAAGTTTATATAGACAGCATCGATTAACAAACCAATTTCTACCAATTTCGTCCAGCTTTCCATGGATTTGAGCAGGTAAGTGAGGCAGGATCGACGGCTTCTAAATTCATGTTGGTTTGAACTTAGGAAGTTCTTTTTTTCACTATGTCTCATAGGTTCGGTTTTGATCATTTTCTCCATTAATTTTCATCAAATAATTGTGAGACACAATGAGCTGAAGCTATTTGACGAGGTTTTCTATTCCCCTTTATCGATTGGGGTTATGTTGGCTAGCTTTCAATTCGTACGCACAGCCCCCTCCTCCATCAAACTTTCAAAGATCTTGGAGAGTGTAGAGGCCAGTTGGTCAGCGAGTTCATTCCGAACTTTTGCAGATATGCCATCCGGACCAGGTGATTTAGTGGGCTGTAGCTATCTCAGAGTTTTCCTTACTGCGGCTGTTGTGAAAGACACCGGGCTTATTGTATCTGTTAGTGTGGCAATACTTTTGTGTTCTTCCACCTCAAAAAATGGCTCCTCGGTATACACGGACGTAGATAAACTGAATGAGGTTGGTTTTATCTAAGTTATCGGTTAGCTTGTTTCCCCAATTGTCTTTTAGACAAGAAAAGGAACGCTGATGTCGTTTTGGTTTATTCACATAGGCAGAGAACCTTTGCGAGTTTCCTGGCATTCTTTTGACTATTTTTGAGCCAAAGATTGATCTTTATTTCCTCCCAAGATTCTCGCACCGATTTCACTCTTTCCTTAACACGAAAAAGGGTGCAGATTGTTGATAACTTGCATAAGTTCTCCACAGTCTCCTTTTCTTTTTGGGGTTCCCTTTTATTTCTGATGTCACCCACTCGGGTCGGGAGACGCGCGAAAATATTGTATGTGCACGAAATATTGTAAATAAATAGGATAATCAGGGCCTCTGCCGCTAACCCTTCAAAATACAAATACAATAGAAGATGGGCCCAGCGAATATTCCCGTGCCATCATCAGTCCACTCTCGGATTGCCTCCCGTAATCAGCTAGCTGACTTTCTATGTCAACCAAATGTCTATGTACCTGCTGATGGCTTCGCATTACCCCAAGCATCTGTCTTGAAAATTCTGGCATCCAGCGTCGGTTGTGCCAGATTCTCTCATGTCAGAGGGAAATAATTCTCTCTTTAAGGTCAAATAAGTTCTTATTATTCAAGTAGAAATTTATGACCGAAACGGGAGACAGGCCTTCATGAAAAAGGATTATGAAGTCACTGGTTTCATTATCTGAGGCCTGAAAGTCAATGATATTGGGCATTGTAATCTCGATCTGTAAGTAAGACAGCTATTAATAGCTTTAACTAGGCACATGTCTTCAGGTAATCAAGACCATCATTTTCGCTCGGAATGATCCTTTTGATGTGGCGATTGAATACCGTAACTTCTAATTTATAATACATAAGGAATCGCAGTGGTTTTGTGGGTATAAACTACTTCTTCATTTAGTGTCTCCTTTAATTATTTACGAATCCCTCGTAAGTGGGCTATTGGGTTTAAGTAAAAAGTGAGTACTGAACTTTGGGAGTTTCAGTGACAAAGAAAGAGGTTGATGAAAATTTACGAAAAATTGTCTGCTGGACGCATTGTGGACTTTGAACATTCAGTCTACAAAAGGAGTAAGTTGTTCGTGGCAACTCACAGTCATAGCACCAAAATAGCTGTTTTCAGCTTACAGAGCGCAGTCATCCTTTAATTCCAATGAGAAGAGTCATCTTCAACAGTGCATCAGTCGTACTTCTTCGCTACTGACGATACAAGATAGCCACACATGGCCATCCTCAGTGCCGCCTTTGCGTTAATCCACTTAAGATGGTAATTAATGAGGCCACGACGTTTTGCGTACCCCAGAACATGAATACGATATTTTTAGACCCATAACGCGTTAATTGCTGAAAGCGCACTCACATTCTTACCTCCGAAACTTTCAAATACCTCATGCCAGCCAACTACCCTAAAATTTATATGGGTTCGGTGACTGGAAGCTGGCTTTTGTCTCGTTTATCACTTTAATAATAAGTCACTATTAGTCACTTTATTGAGAGTCAAATAGTCCCTTAATTCCAGCCCTTACCCCCGTAAGTCGTCCGTACAACGTACGTAGTTCTTGACTGATTATACCTGCTCCTATATCATCCACGTCTAACTGCTCTCTGTTCTTTGCTTCCCTGTATTGCTTTCTTTGGAATAACCTGCCAATCGATATAAGATAATCAGATAACCTGTATACTGTTAAGTAAAGACTGCACATTAATCTTAACACTGATTCAATTAACCTTTTATTTTGTTCTTCCTTCCCGAGCAGCTTTCTCCATGATCCAAAGAAAGGACCATCGGGAGTTTAGAAGTCCGTCTCCCATTTATGCTTTCTATGCATCGGTTTTCCCACAAAATATGATATCTTCATAACCCATGCCTCCGTAAAATGACCACCAAAGAATTGTGTCATATAGCTTACTCATTTCGTTTGCATATAATCATCATCCGAATTACCAGCTGAATACTTGGCTCTGCATGTTTCAGTTTCTTAATCGATTCTCATTCCAACTAGCACCACTAAGCGCATTTTGTTGATTTCTTCTTAGTAAATTACCGGAGCGTCAATTATCCTTTTGCACTAAGCTCAGAAGCAACCTACTATACTGCTTCATATACCCTCGTGGAGCAGTGTCGCGGTGTTGATCCTCCACGGACTGTTGACGATCGTTTAGGGCTCCTCTATTAGTGGTCTGAGAAATCAGCAACGAGCGTGTCATGGTCGTTTATCTTGCAATTCTTCCATGACCATCACGATCTCTATGGTCTTTTACTCGTTCGAACCTGAGCGTACGTATGATGCTTGTGAAGGTTTCCCCTGTCTAGCATCGTTGACGGTTACGCTTATAACTAGTCAATACGCATTGGGATCGCACCTGCGGTGCTGAAAAGTAGCCTCTGTCGTGACATGATTCCTCCCACGAGGAGGAGCATTTTGAACCCTGATAGGCTCTCATCAGCCTATCAATCCTACCTAACGCGTACGTTTTTTTCACAGGAGCTACAGATTTTTTTCTCCTTAAAAACCCACAAACCCCATTCAACATATGCCTTTTCCATAAAAATGTCCAAGGAGTTTTTTCACTGTCTGCTCTTTTATTTTTCACCACACTGATTTGTGTCGATTGTCCTCGCCTTACTGTTCACAACTTAGCTTTACATGATTTCGCACTCGTTTAATTATTTTTTTATCCAATGGTAGTTCCCTTCGGGGTACTCATATAAAACATGTATCTATCTATGTACCATACCGTTTGGTAGATGAACACTGCTGTGTACATCTTAAACAATTTCAGCCATCTCTTAAAAGGAAGAATATTTCTGAGTAAACAGCTCTAGTGATAGTTTCTGTTCGGTATCAACCGTCTGCAAAATCTCTTGTAGACGAGGCAGCTTAATGCTATGCAGAGTTATATTTTCATGAAACCACAATTCAAAAGTTTTGTTCCCATGAAAGCAAACATTGGCGCATTTCTGCCTACTTTACTGTGTTTAGACCAATACAGGTTTTGTTCTTTGTGAAAATCGGAACTACAGGTACACATTTGTGGGACTTAAAACGTTAGCAATGATAAAACTGCTGAGGTTTAACGTGTAATATTCCTTGGTTTACGAAGCAATCAGTCAATGAGGATTTCCACCGCAGTCAAGTAAATTAAATGCAGGGAATCTAACGTAAGCGCAATATTCATTTATATAGTGCAAGTCGGTAATGGTGAAATGTCTCTGCGATCACCATCGTCTGCGTGGACAACAAACGTTCGTTCAATCTAGCACATCCTCGAACAATGCCGTAGTCTTTCAGTGTCTGCATGTTCAACCCGTGAATTGGCACCTCTCGCAACTGTAGTAGCCAATTTCCTTCATAAATATGCATATAAAAGTCCTTAAAGACGCATCGCAGATTATGTTGACCAAACGGAGCTGCAACGTTCGGTTAATCATATGGACACGCAGTCACAATTAGTCAGTTTTCATAATTAATCGGGTAGTGGTTTGCAAAGCAACCGTACGTCCGAAGACTTACTAAAGCTTACCATTCCTACAATAAACATCTGACTTAAAAAGAATGGCACTATTCTACAGAGAATTGGTCAAGATTGGGGTGTAGACTTCATATAGATAGAAGTATAGCCAATCAGAAGAAGATGCTGTAGACAGACCAAAAGTATATATGAAAATAACTTAGAGGTAGCAATTTATGTCACCTTGGCCAATCGTCATTTCCACCGTGGTGTTATAAATTTGGGATAAAAGTCGCACACGCATATGGTTCTGGTTATTGCGGAGCACCAGGAAGGCTCAAAATAATTTGGCGACTCGGTTTAACACGAAAGATGGCTGATGACACTCGGATTTGAAGCAGCTGAAGAAGATGGAGACTGACAAAAAGATACTTAGGCGATCTATGGGACACAAGTGAAAATACGAGTCCCAGGAAGTAATTGAGAAGTAGTTGATGCGATCACTGGGACAAGAGATTTATTCGCCTGACGTTTGGGATTCCAACTCGAATCCATCACCAGCGACAGTATCAGATAGGGTAATTAATACACAGAGAGTTACAGTATTTATGGGATGCCTTCGTTATGCTACTGCACGCGAATGTGCTCTGGTGCATTCATTGTTTGATGACAGACAGGTGGGTCATTTTCCACTGAAATTTCGTCACCCGTGTTCGAGTTTGGTGTGATGATTGCTCAGCCATCTGGCTCACCGGCACCGGTGTTGGAAAATGTGTTCATCTGGACACTCCCTGAGTAGCCGATTGCTCTGGCCAAGCTGAGTCTCAACACCAAATATGTGCTAGGTATGTCATTGCACTTGTTACTAGACCCGGGCCTGTAAACCATGACTCAAGCAACTCGCGTCTCACGCGATTATCACCTCTTGCGGGAATTTCGGCTTCGAAGAACTTGAATTTGTGGCCGGTTCTCACGGAATGGGCCGCAACTTGAGAATTAACATCATTTCGCCGCACTGCTGCCGCGTGTTCGGCACATTGCGTCCAAAGCAGTCTTCTGGTTTCTCCGACGTAGTTACTTCGCCCACAACTGCACAAGATCCAATGAACAACTCCAGATGTTTCTTGCCGCGGCAGTTGCTCCCTTGGTATCATTACCTGACGCCGAATGGTGGCCTCCAGTCTGTGTGCGACTCCAACTCCAAGTGGCGAGAGAAGGCAAATGACGGCCTCTGATTCGTTTTTTACGTATGTAATCGCACGCTCATATTAAGACTCGGTGCGATGTTGTCATTCGTCCCGTTTGCGCATGCACCGGTTGACGAAGTTGCGCGGGTAGCCTTTTTCTCGGAACACCCTGTGTACGAATTACCCTATCTTATACTGTCTCTGAGGATGGGTTCGAGTTGGAATCCGAAACGCCAGGCGAATAAAGCTCTTGTCCCAGTGACCGGATATATTGGACAACCTGTTTTAAAAAGTTGTTGCTCCCATTTCGACAACATCGCAGAGTTCATAGATAGATATATAGATATATGCTTTTATTGAGTACCATAAGGGCACTGTCATTGGGAAATAAATTAAAAACGAGCTCGAAATCGTGTAAAGTTGAGTTATGAATAGACGGTCAGCTTCTTAGCAATGACAGATGACACAAATCCGTGTGGTCAAAACAAATAAATAAAAAGAGCAGACAAGGAAAAACTCTTTGGACATTTGTAGGGAAAATTCATATGCTGAATAGGATTTGTGGGTTTGTAGGAGAAAAAAACTGTCGATCCTGGAGAAAAACACGTGTGAGGTAGGACTGAAATTTTAATGAGAGCATATGAGAGTTCAAAAACGCTTCTCATCGTGGAAGCAATCATGTAACGACAGGAGCTACTTTTCACCACCGCAGGTACGATCACAAGGACGCTGGACAGGAGAAACCATCACAGGCATCATGCATACACTTAGAATCAAACGAGGAAAGGAGCGTATAAATTGTGAAGGTCATGGTAGAAATGCCAGACAAGCGACAATGATACGCTTATTGCTGATTTTGCAGACGACCAACAGAGGAACCCGAAACGATCTTCAATAGTCCGTGTAGAGTGAACACCCGGGAGAAGGATAGGACCACAAGCACCATCGCCTGAAGGCTCAGCAGCTGAAATGGTGGACGAGGTTGTAGCCGTTTGCAAAGGGTCAAGAAAGAGGAGAACCGCGAAGACGAAGGAAACGATTGTAGTCGTCAATATTTCCAAATGATGGTCAAAATCAAGAGGGGATGAAAACCAGCTGCGAGGATCACCTTTTTAAAAAAAAATAGGTGCAGATGCTGCTCCGCGAGGGCATATGAAGCAGCATGATAGGTTGCTTCTGAGCGTAGAACGAAAGGATAATGGGAGATCCGGTAATTGACTAAGAAGAAATCAACATAATGCGCTCAGGGGGACTAGTTGGCATGAGGATCGATTATGAATCTGAGACCTGCACAGCTCAGTATTCAGATTGTAATTCTGATGATGGTAATCAGCAACCGAAACAGAAGTGCTTTAAAACGAGCGCAAAAATATGACACAATTGTTTGGCGATCATTTTACTGAGGGGTGGGTTATGAAAACATCATAGTTTGTGGGGGAAGGATGCATGGAAGACATAATTCAGAGACGGTCTTCTAAATTCCAGATGGTCCTTTCTCGGCTTCTTGGAGAAACCTGCTCGCAAAAGAAGAGGAAAATATGAATTTTGGGACAATTTCACATTTGATACCAGATAAAAACGATACGAAGGCCTGCTATCTACTGGTTTGACTACTCAGGACAATATATGTGAGGACCGAATCGTACTCCGCAAACTGGGCCCTGCCGAACACAAATTGTATGCCAACTTCACCCTAACTGAGAGCCCGCAAGTAATCAATGGGGAAGGGGTCACACATAATCGGTGGACGTTCATCCATACTTAAGAATCGGGTTAAATGATTCCGATTGGTCAAACGGGAATGCGGGGATTTAATTATGTATTTGCGCATTTTCGGTTACCAGTCTAGGCTTTTTAACCTTGGTTCTATAATTAAACAGCAGTGTAAATGTTTCATAGTTATTTACGGCCTTTATTCTTCAAGGCGGATGACATCTGGAACCGTTTCCTTTTCAAAGTACAACAGAACAACTCAGTTACACTCCAAAAAATGGCTTAAAAGGTTAAAATTTAATATATCTCATGCAAGATGCCACAACGACTCAAAATATTTCCACAACCTTTTCAATCCATCCAATTTCAATAACCAAACCACATCCCTGTCGCGCGGTTCAAGCAAGCGCCCAAGGCTAAACCACCCCAATCTCCTTATCTTTATTGTGGTGCTTGTAATTTTTACGCGGATTGCACCATCGCCCAGCATATCTGCCATTGCTTTAACCAGGTGGAGCACAGTCATTGGTTTGCCTAGTGAATAACAGGATGTATAATCAAGCCTGCACCTGCTTATTGAAATTCCAAACGGTGTTTCCAATTTTAGTCAGAGTCCCGGCATATATCGGCAGTTCGATCGTCGATTTCGACGAGGTCCACCGTATGCTCCACAACCGGTGGTGCAGGGACGGCGACTTGCAAGTGAATTAGTTTTAAGTGATAGTAGCTTTGCGCTGCAGCTACCGCACTCTCTCCTCCTCCCCCACCTGATCCCAGTGTCAAGACAGAGTCAAGAAGACCAGAGATGGGAGAGGGTGCAGGTGGCTGGCACGGCCGGAGCCGCCCCTGGGCGTGCCACCACACCTGACTCAGATCCCACGGAGTTGGAGTGCCATAAAGGCCACATTAAGAAGGAGCCATTGCAACCTGACTCTCAGTCAGCCAGTCAACCACTCCACACAAAACACACATTGGGCTGACCACGCGGTTCGAGTTATCCCGGCAGTTGGCAACCTTCCAAGCCACGGCTTTTAGCGCACCGTGATAGTTTTAAGCGCGTCAGATTGTTTATAGTGAGAAAAATACGCTGAGCTCTTGACCTCACTCTCTTCCCCACCCCCACAATCAGACCACTGTCCGAGCCGGTCAGTTGTCTGATGCGGAAGCGGGCGCAGCTGCTGGTGACCTCGTCTACGTGTACTACGTACACGACCTGGCCCCCCAAACACAAGCACCAGGATTTCACACAACAGGGGGTTGAACGGCTTACATCTCACATATGTGAGATAGCCAGAGGTCACGTTAAGAAGGAGCCATCGCAGCTTGACTCTCAGACCACCAGTCAGCCACTCCACACAACACACATTGGACTAACTGCGAGGTCTGAGTGTAATTTTCAGTTGGCAACCTTCCAACCGCGGCGGTTAACGTTACCGCAAACTCTTCTCCTCCCCCACCTGAGCCCGGTCTCACGACAGAGGCAAGAAGACCGGAGAGGAGAGAGGTCGCAGGTGGCTGGCGTGGTCGGAGCCGCCCCTGGGCGTACAACCACACCTGGCTCGGATCCCACAGAGTGGGAGTGCCATAAAGGCCACATTAAGAAGGAGCCATTGCAACCTGACTCTCAGTCCGACAGTCAGCCAATCCACACAAAACACACATTGGGCTGACCACGCGGTCCGAGTTATCCCGGCAGTTGGCAACCTTCCAAGCCACGGCTTTTAGCGCACCGTGATAGTTTCAAGCGCGTCAGATTGTTTATAGTGAGGAACATGCGCTGAGCTGTCGACCTCACTCTCTCTACCACCCCCACCATCAGCCCACTGTCCGAGCCGGTCAGTTGCCTGATGTGGGAGTGGGCGCATTGGCTGACGGATCAGCGTACTCGTCATCACGCGCCACAGCACTACCTGGCCACCATTACGCACACACCAGGATTTACTTACGCAGGGGATAAAGAGGAGCCATCGCCGTCTGACTCCCAGTCCACTGGTCAGCCACTCGACACACACAGCACATACACTGAGCCGACGGCGTGGTCTTGTTGAAGCGTCAGATTGGCAGACTTCCCAGTCACGGTTTCTAGGAAACCGTGATATACTCTGGTAAATGGTGATTGTGAGGGTGTTGTCGATTTATTGGTGTGGATAGTGTGCGCTGATGTAGCTTAGCCTCCGGTGGTTTACCGCAGGTTGTCGTGGAGGCGCATGTGTCCTAAAAGGCCCATGCGGTGTGTAAATGTGCGGGAGCAGTGAGGGCAGTGAAGGCGGGCGCGTCGACTGCATGTCGGAGCTCCAGGCACTGGTTCATCAGCCTCCGTGCGATGGATTCGCAGGTGACCGACCAGACCGATGCGTGAGTTGAAGTTGCGGGCGCATTGTGGGCAGGAGAAATCGGTAGAGGCTGGGGGGATGTCATTCATGGTAGTGGGAGTGGCAGTGGTGGTAGGAATGGCAGGAGCGGAGGGTGTGCATGGGGTATCGGTGATGTCGGCATTGCAGTGAATTTCGCTGTCATGGATGCGCATGGGACCGAATAGGCCCATGCGATGAGTGAATGCGCAAGGACTGTGGAGGCGACGATCTCTGCTGTGTGTTGATGCTCCAGGCACTGGTTTACCAGTCTCTGTACGATTAATGCACAAGTGACTGAACAGGTCGATGCGTGAGATGAATGTGCGGTCGCATTGAGGACATTTAAGGAGAGAGTCCCCATCGCTGATGGTGGTGGTATTTAAGGCGAAGGCGGTGGTGGGGGTAACAGGCAACGAGTAGAGGGATGTGGTATCTATGATGGTGGGAGTAATGGAATTGATGCCAGGGGTGAGGGTGGGGAGTCTGAAGGAGGGTTGGCAGAATTTGACGTAGAAGTTTGAATTGTTGGATTGTTGGTGCATTGCCTCCGAAGATGTCCAAAAAGGCCGATTCGCGCGCGGAAGCTGCGTTGACAGCGTGGGCATGTTGGCAGGGCCTGGGAAGTGGCGGTGTTGGTCCGGGGTGCTGGTGACTTTCGTGCCGCTCTTTTGGCGTTGGCGGTGGTGATCCGGTTGGCCTCATAGATTGCTGAACCATTCTTCACGGATCTTCTCCATGCCGATCTATCCTGGGCGAGGTCCTCCCAGGTCGCCGGGTTGATTTGCAGTTGCTTCAGCGATTTCTTCAAAGTTTCCTTGTAGCGTCATTTTTGACCTCCCTGTCGGCGAGCACCCGTAGCGACATCTCCGTAGAAAAGTCGTTTGGGTAGTCGCTCGTCGTTCATTCTTACCAGGTGGCTGCTCCATCGCAGTTGCACTTGCCTCAGCATGGCGTGGATGCTGAGGATTTCGGTACGCTCCAGGAATTCCGTGTCCGGGATTCTGTCTTGCCATCTCAGCTTCAGTATTCTGCGGAGGCAGCTGAGGTGGAAATGATTCAGCTTCTTGGCTTGGTTCAAGTAGATGGTCCAGGTCTCCACTCCGTAAAGGAGTGTCGTCAAGACGACGGCATTGTACATCTTCAGTTTGGTGTTCAGGCCTGCAGCCGGCCGAAGGCCTGACTAGCTTTGGAGATCCGTTGGGCAACCTCGTCATCGATTCTCGTGTTGCGCGACATCGTGCTTCCTAGATAACCGAAGATTGCCAACTTTTTGAATTGAGCACTGTTGACATTGATTCGGGGAGCATTGTATTCTGCGCTAGATGGCAACTAGTGCATGACAACCGTTTCGGCTGTACTGATTGTTAATCCAAAATCGGCGAAGTCTGCGGTGAATAGGTCCATACTCCTTTGCATGTCCTCCTCCGTCACGGTGTTAAGGGCGCAGTCATCCGCGAAGAGCAAGTCATGGACTGTAGTCATAGACACGCGCGTTGGGGCCTGCATACGCCGACTGCGAATGCTTCGGATACCGTCCCGTTGTCAGTGACGCGCGCCGTCATCCCGTCATGAAGCTGACGCACCATGTGCGTGAACCGCTCAGGACAGCCAAATTTCTGCAGGAATTTTCACAGTCCGTCGCGATTCACCGTGTCAAAGGCTTTCGTAAGATCCACGAAGGTAGTGTATAGGTGAGTTCGCATCTCCTTGCACTTATCTTGTAGCTGGCAAGTGGCAAAGATCATATCGGTTGTCCCGCGGTGTCGGCGGAAGCCACATTGGCTTTCCGGGAGCAGGCCCTTCTCTAGGTGACCGTTCAGACGATTGAGAAGGATACGGGCGAAGATCTTCCCGGCAATGTTGAGCAACGAGATGCCTCTCTGATTAACACAGAGTTTCCGGTTCCCCTTCCGTTTGTAGATACACGATGGTCGCGTCTTTGAAATCCTGACGAACTTGTCCTTGGCGCCATATCTCCTGGAAGAGTGTTGTGAGTTCTGCCATCAGCCGGGGCCAATCGTGCTTGTAGACTTTCGGTGGGATTGCGTCGGATCCCGGTGCTTTACCGCTGGAAATCTGCTGCACGGTCCAGATGGTTTCTGGTAGGTAAGGTGGCAGATCCAGTTCATTGTTCGTGTGCACTTGAGGGAGCCGATCAATGGCAGCATCGGAGATGGCTGATGAGCAATTAAGGACATTTCTGAAGTGCTCGGCCCAGCGCTTCAGAATTTGCGATTTCTCTGTCAGGAGTGTTGTTCCGTTAAAGCTGAGCAGCGGTGCGGTCCCCTTGATACACGGGCCGTAGATGGCCTTGACGGCTTTGAAAAAGTTTTTCATTTCATTGCGGTCCGCATACCCCTGGATTCCCTCAGCCTTTCGGATCATCCAGGCATCCTGCATCTCCCGCAGCCGTTGCTGTACAAGGCACCGTCATCTGAAGAAGGCTGCTTTGGTGGCATCAGTCCGAAGGTCCATGTAGGCTTTGTATAGTCCATTCTTCTCCGCGAGTAAGTTGCTCATGTCGGCGTCATTGTCGTCAAACCAGTCCTGGTGTTGACGGCGTGCACGTCCGAGGACTTCGAGGGTGGTGGACTGGATGAATTTCGCAGTTGACACCATCGTGTCTCCACGGTAGCATGCAGGTCCTCCAGTTTCTCGGTTATTTGGTCGCTGTAATCAAAACAGTGAGCAGGCAAATTTAACAAAAGAGTATTTAACTTACCTGGCGGTCGCTTACCTTGGGGCCTTCGTCGGGGTTGCAGTCGGAGCCTCATCTGAGAGATGATGAGGCGGTGATCTGTCCAACCATTGGCATTGCGGATCGCCTTGGTCACCAGCACGTTTTGTCGATCTCGCCTCCGGACGAAATCATAGTCCAGCAGATGCCAGCCCCGCGACCGAGGGTGCATCCACGTGGCCTTCTCCCGCGTAGGAAGGCGGAAGAAGGTGTTGGTCAGCAGGAGACGGTGTTCCGCACACGTGCGCAGAAGAAGGAGGCCGTTATCGTTGCAGCTACCGAGACCGTGGGGACCCAGCACTGCCTGCCAGGCAGCGTGGTCCATCCCGACGCGGGCGTTGAAGTCACCAAGGACAATTAACTTGTCCTCTTTCAGCACAGTCGCCAGCAGGGCGTGCAGGTCCTCATAGAATTCGTAATTCGCCGCATCAGAGCTCGTTATTGAGGGGAGCGTAGGCGCTGATGCTGTTGGCAAACTGATCTCCCCGAAGAGGCAGGCGGAAGCTTATCAGGCGATCATTGATACCCTGCGGCAGACAGGGCAGACGTCCCACGATGTCGTTCCGGATAGCAAAGGCAACACCAGCGTCGCGTTGCTCTGCCTTTGGCCGGCCGCTCCAGAAGAAGGTGTAGCCAGCCCCCACCTCCTCCAGCTGACCCTGCTCAGAGAATCTGGTCTCGCGGAGAGCAGCAATTTCCACCTTGTAGCACGCCAGTTCCCGAGCAACTAGCGCCGTCCTCCGTTCCGGCCGGTTGCTCCTAGGATTGTCTAAAAGGGAACGAACATTCCAGGCTGCTAGTGTGAGTGGACTCACCCGAGAAGCCTGGCGGGTATGGTCAAGTACATAATGAGCGTCCACGTTACCATTTCTAATGACTATGCCAACGTTGCAATCAGTGAGCTCGTCGAACATTATACCGTTCAGGCCCCGGTTTGTTAAACAACGGTTCCGCACATGTCTCCAGTGACTAAAGCCCTTCTTAATCTCGACTAATTCAGTTTTATTCATGGACAGCACTTCTGAGACCTCTGTTTTCCGAGGCAATTTCGATTGAGCCAATTAAGGTGGAGGCATTTGCTTTCTGGCCAATTTTTAAGAATTCTGCTTGAAAGCAAAATTGCTGCTCTCCTAAACGAAGTTGGTGTTCCAGGGTGTTGGCACCAAAATCTATATGTATCCAAGGGCCCATAAATATTATACTCAAGCATCTTATTGCACTCTGATTGAGAGCCCAAAATGCAGAATATTTACAGCTAGAAACGGGATTTTTTCCTAAAAATTTAACTTTTGGCATGTGTAAGTGACAATAAACGTCCTTTAGGCATGAATATACTAAAAACAGAATATAGACTTGTTTTATGTCGCTGTTTAACGTCACTGTTACTCGTGTGTGTCCTACTTCCGGCGTGGACAACTGTGTTCACCTTCTGATTCCCAAGCCCCGTAAACCACGCCAACTGGCAAGTAGTTCGCTCCCAACTGTCCTCCGGCCTATCGTGGGAATGTGTTCGATCGCCCTCTCACTCTTCCCCTTCCCCCCTTCACGCCTTTTGCGCAGTTTATTTTTATCCGCCTTTCGCGTTCTTTCTAACAGAAGTAAAAGTTGCCGTCGCCCTATTAATGCATTTGCTCACAGCACTTTACGGTCTTGGAGTTTTTTTGAGAGTTTAGCGTGACAGGCCTCCTCTTCCCTATGAAGCGCTACCCTAGACTGGGTTGATTTAACTCGATAGAAGTTCGTAGGTGTGCAGACAGAGCCCGTCTTCACGTTTCAGAGGCTGGTAGGTAGCTGGCGTGGCGTGAACCTGCACCAAAGGCATACTACCGCATACACCATGTTTGACAATTTTTTTGAGTGCACATTGCCAATAACACCTGTTATGTCCTGTTTCGGCCCCCTTTTTGATCCAGGGCATCTATCACGTGGTCCCTTCTAAGGGCACAACAGATAAGAACTCACACAGACTTGACAGGACTAAAGCATGCTGTGAGCCAGTGCTGTCTCCTGCTGTCTAATGTGATAGCAGCATAACCCGTTTGAAGGGGGCGCGGCGTGAGGTTGCAGCTACGCGTGCCCACACACTCCGTCAACACAAATAACGCCTGCCGTGTCCTCCCGTGTTGACCCAGCGCATCCACCACATAGCCCATTTAGGGAGCACTTACATCTGCTCACTGCTATACCAAGTACACGTACAAGAGCCTTGCATTTCTGTCTTCTTTTTCCATAATTTCGAGTCATTCTTTTAGTGAACACGCTCGCATCATTGCGCATATTCATAGTAGCATAGTCACTGAACTTATATCGGATATTTTTCGTTAGGTTTTTTCCAGCAGTTGTGTACAGGCGGGTCCGTTTGGGCCGCTGTAGTGCAGGATGAAGTGTTAGTTGACTCCAGGGATTTTTATTAACCCAAGGGCTGAGTCAGGAGTCAGGCAGCAGCAAACATCCGCGTTGTGCTGAAAAAGGTCGCATGCCGCCAGACTTTGAGTACCAGGGTCCAAAAACATTCCCTCATTTCAGCATCCGCTCCCAAGAGT
Organism: Schistocephalus solidus; assembly: GCA_017591395.1. Taxonomy (NCBI): domain Eukaryota; kingdom Metazoa; phylum Platyhelminthes; class Cestoda; order Diphyllobothriidea; family Diphyllobothriidae; genus Schistocephalus; species Schistocephalus solidus. Next base: position 44,653 of record WEDG01003337.1, on the reverse strand, counting down.
CCGTTCCCGATTGACCTCTCATACTATAAGCCTGCACCACTGGACCAGGGTTGCGGAGCTCTTCGGTGCCCGCGAACGCGGTATCATGTATTTTTATACTGTAGTCAGCCGTATTTTCATGAGCTTTCCTGGGAATTATGTGTAGAAGTGCCCCCCCCTCCGACGACCGCTCGGATTGTTCTACAGTAGGTTCCTTTTCTCATGAAAAGACGGCGGAAATTTTGAAATGTGGATTTTGATTCGAACAAATTGCTTATATAGGGTTGCTATCTTGACTATCTTGCAGCCTAACCCCAAGATATTTCTATCACATTAGGATGCTGGCTTTTGACCGAGCTTTTTTTGACCACCTACAAAGAGTATACTCTGCAAAAAGTGCTACTTGAGTAGTATGTATGTGTATCACTGATTTACCATGTGGTAGATGCGTTGGACCAACACGGGGGCCATATCAGGGCACGGCATGCGTTATTCGGGTTGTGCTCCGCTAACAAATGCCGAACATGGGAAGTGTGGTGGCACGTCTAGGAGTGGCTAGGACTTAGGGGACCCGGCCGCGCCAGCCACCTGCGCCCTCTCCCGCCTCCGGTCTTCTTGAATCTGCCTTGACATCGGGCTCAGGTGGGGGAGGAGGAAAGAGTGCGGTAGCTGCAGCGCAAGGCTACTATCTCTCAAAACTAATTCACGCGCAAGTCACCGTCCCTGCTCCACCCTTCCATGGAGCATACGGTGTACATCGTCGGACTACGACGGTCGAACTATCGTTTCACTGATTTTCATTGTCCTTTTAAACTCACATATATTTTATAGAAAACAAGCACAAAAAGATTTCTTTTTATACTCTTTTGGTAGCAAATCGCGTCTTCTCTAAACATTATGCCTGAAGAAAGGGTTTTTTTTTTTAAAAAAAGTTTCTAATTACGGGATTCTTGAAGACAGTAAAATGTCCATTCATAATACCTCGTATTCGTAAGGTTCTTAGTGTTCCCTATAATGTATGCAACATGATCCACATCTAATGCAAAATATTATGAGAAATTTGTTACTTTTTCCTCATAGCGTAGAGAAATGTGGGATTTTCCTTACACAGAGGGTACACAGCATGTAGTATTCAAGTGTACTGGTCGGTAGGGTTCACAATTATTCGGCAATTTAGAAACTATTTTAAAACCGAAATATACACTTTCGTCAAGTATAATATTTGGAGAAGACGCGATTTGCTACCAAACGAATATAAAAAGTAAATTATTTTGTGTCTTTTTATCTATAAAATATATATGAATTTAAAAGGACAGTGAAAATCAGTGAGCCAAATACATACATTTTTTGCAGTTTTCACTTTTTGCAGGTGGTTACAAAAGCCGGCATCCTAATGTGACAGAAATATTTTGGAATTAGACTGCAAGATAGTCAATCTAACAACCCTATATAAGCAATTTGTTCAAATCGAAACCACACTTCAAAATTTCAGTCGACATTTTATAAGATAGGGAATCTAATGTAGGTTGTTTCCTCTAAAACTTTGGCTGAAAGATTTACCCAGAAGGCAGCGTTAGTAAGCACAATTCTTTAATGGTGGCTCACATTCGCCATGTCACAATGCTGTCATCCGACTTTGTGGTACTTTATAAGATCGTCAGCGTGCCCGACCTCACCCGTCCGCGCTCTGATAGCACTGTCGCACATTAAGGAGACCGCGTGCTCGCGAGTCCGCTTCGTTTATGTGAATGTGTCAACTTACATGAATTCAGAGTACATCTCAATGCCTTGACCGCGTTTGACTTATCATTTGACTATACCTGACCTCTTGGCGGGAACCGAGGACACGGACTGAGCTGGCGCCAGCTGGCGGGCAGCGCGTCTGTACTTTTAGCGGGTCGCGTCTGTTGGCGATTTTGTCTAATGCAAACCGCGGACGCCCATCAGCAAGGCCTTCACGTTTACTTTAAACTGAGGCTATAGGAGTGTAGTTGGAGTATGTCTTTCTGGCTTTTTAGATTTGATGTTTTCTCCATCTATACTGTCAATCATTAAACTTATTCTGCCTGAACTATGGCAAGTTGTTGTCTAGTCACGCCAAAGAGGCTTGAATAGGCCTATTCCTCTCACTTACTCTCTCTACCGCTCCAGTTTTGAGGTTTGTCCGTAGGTCTTTAGTGCTTCCGTGACTGCCCATGGTTTTTTCAGGATTTTGCTCAATTGTCTAACTTGCGTCTCACGGTAGCCTTTTTTTCGTCCTGTTGGGTTGAAAAACGTGAAAATCAACAAGAGTAGAGAACGACTGACAAAGACAGGTTCAGCCGGAGATGGCAGTACCCCTTTCGCTAATAGTTTACTCTTAGGGATAGAGTCGCGATACATTGTAGCTAATTTATGTCGGGATAAGATTCCTGATTGGTCACTGTGTCCACTCTTATCCCCAGTCTGCATTAGGTCACTGCACTGAAAACGCAATAAAGAGCTAGACGGCATACTGCTCGAGGCTGCTGTAGTTCGAGTCTTATTCTTTATCCTCCCCGTCCGCGGCAGCTGGAAAGGGGGTCTAGTTCGTCCTATTTCTGGTCCAATGTCCTTTATTGCTGCATGAGTGTCTCTTCGGAGGGTGAAGAGTTGCAGGTTTTACTCAGAGACTGTCAGCGTCTATTCCATCTCTCATAGACTGGAACATTCAATTTTTTTTTATTCGTCCCTCCCCCCGCTTCCGTTCCATGCTTCGCGATATTCTTTCGTGCTAAAGACCGCTCAGTTAGAGGGCAACCTGAACTACGAGAACTTTGTTCTAACCGTCATAACGTTCTTGTGGAAGTTGCGGACAAAAATTGGATTTGTTTAGCGCGTTTCAGGTGGTCACTTCGAATCTCCATAGGCAACGACAGTATTTGCCGGCCCATGTGTCCTTTGTGTAAACCCAGTCGATTGAAATGCCCCCCCCCCCTCACTCATCTCTCTTTCCTGCTCTCCCTTCTCCCAGTGCTCCCTTCAAGAAGCTGGCCTTGCATGCAATCGCCTATAGACCCAACCCACAGTGCATGTGAGCGGATGCTTGCTCACACACCCACACCCACTTTTGCTTTCCTTAAAGTTGTCAGTGTGTCCGCTTGGGTGACCAGTAAGGTTGTTTCGCCCCCTCCACATATCCCCTCTCGGTTATCGGGCATTGATAACAATCGTTTGAAGTTATAGTATTTGGTGCTTGTGGTAACATCGATGACATTTACTGCGCGCTGTAGCCTGCACTGATCTTTATATTTGTGTGCGTACCTGTTATTTTGCTCTTCATATCACCTATCGCTAGCCTCCAACCTAATAGCGTCGACACATTTCTGCGTCCTAAGGCGACTGCCCTCTCACACTCACTCTCCTCCGGACGAAGCACTGCCCGTAGGGTCTTGCCGGTCCCACTGGCAGCTGCTGTGGCCTGCAATGGATTTCGGTTGATGCTTATTAAGTAATTGAGTCTACTGCGTATCGTCTGGTTTACTTGGTCCATCGTTTGATGAAGATGCCGACCAAGACACAGCGTCCCTCTTAGAAGGGCCAAAAATATTTCTCATCAGCTGCCCGCTCGAACACGCGCGTCGTGCGCAAACAGCTCGCCGATACAAGCGAAAATACGGGTCCCAGGAAGCAGTTGACGCGATCACTGGAACCAGAACTTGATTCGCCTGGCGTTTTGGATTCATAAACAGCGACAGCATCGTATGATGATGATGATGATGATGATGATGATGATGATGATGATGATGATGATGATGATGATGATGATGATGATGATGATGATGATGATGATGATGATGATGATGATGATGATGATGATGATGATGATGATGATGATGATGATGATGATGATGATGATGATGATGATGATGATGATGATGATGATGATGATGATGATGATGATGATGATGATGATGATGATGATGATGATGATGATGATGATGATGATGATGATGATGATGATGATGATGATGATGATGATGATGATGATGATGATGATGATGATGATGATGATGATGATGATGATGATGATGATGATGATGATGATGATGATGATGATGATGATGATGATGATGATGATGATGATGATGATGATGATGATGATGATGATGATGATGATGATGATGATGATGATGATGATGATGATGATGATGATGATGATGATGATGATGATGATGATGATGATGATGATGATGATGATGATGATGATGATGATGCTGATGATGATGATGATGATGATGATGATGGTGGTGGTGGTAGTGGTGGATTCGAGCATGAAGCTGAAACGTCAGGTGAATGAAGTTCTTACGAAGCGTCCGTGTCTACCTTGCAACCCCTCCGATTTTTGGTGCCAGCCCTGATAAGACTGTATGCGTGGGCTGTAGCGCTAAGGCAGAATGAAACGGCCCATTTCCATCTTGTAGGCGGGCTAGAGGTCGATGCACGCCACTGTCACGTAACAAGATTTTATTGTCAGAAAAGGCGTTGAGAATCCGCTCTTATTTCCTGGGGGGAGGGCGAGGTTAGAAGATGATTAACTGCTCCAAGTAGTGCGAATTCGGTTAAATTACCCGATTTTTGTTGGTATTGGACGCCTATAGGAAGAAGTCGACTGTGCTGTTGTGCTTGTCGCGCCCATCACAAAGCGGTCATCCCACGGCACCTGGCGTAATTGGTAGAACTATGGGGGAGGGAGGGCAGGGAGGCAGACAGTAAAAAGCAGCGCTGGGACTGGAGGGATCCACCCTCCTCTCTCCACCTTTTGGTTTTTTAATCGAGCCCTTATCTTCTGGCACAGGGAAGAAGCCATTTTCATGCCAAATCGGTCTCCCCCCCCTCCCCCCCTCTCCTCGGCTGACCCTTTTGTCTTCGCCACACATCATGGATTCTGCCTTGTTATGCCCGAAACACGTGACATCCGTCGATCCTACGCACTGCTTTAAGTTTGAGAATTTTGGGCAATAGAAGTGTAAGAGACTGATTAGATGATCAAAGCCACTGTTACTTTTGAGGGTGTCTGAATGAAGCGTTGGGGGGGGGGACAGAAAATGCGTTCGATGGGTATACATTCACAAAGGCTAGTCGTGGGCATTCGGCAAAAAGGTGGTCTCATTTAGAGTGGCTTGGTTTTTTTGTTTACTCTTCCCTGCCGGCTGTCCTACACTGTGAAAATCTGAATCGACTACCTTTATTGTGTTTTCTGGTTGGATAAGACTACTTCACTGAGGCAAATGTCCGCGGCAAGCCGAAGCTAATTCATACGCGATTGGCTCACTAGTCTTTAGTGAAAGCCTGGTATATGCTTTTGGGACAGAATCGTTTGTGGCACGCCTATAACCTTGTTAGCCATGGCGTCCACGTCCACTTTGTCCTGCCATTGGAGCAAGGCGCATTATGATTGATTGGGTGCTGTAGATGCGGTGCAAGTATGCTTCACTACAACATAATTCACGCTCACGTTGGCAATACTTCTGCACCTATTCCATGAGGCGCGTGGTGGACGTCCTGAATTACGACGGACAAAATGTCGTGTACTGATCGCATTATGTGCTGAAACTCGTGAGACATTGACCGACCTTGGTGTCTATAACTTCAGGTTGAAAATATTGCTTCTGGGATTTTTATGTAGTGACTATCATCAAACAGAACCTGAATACACAGTCAGATAGTGGCTTTTGTGTAAGCACCTTTGCGGCGGCCGACTGTGATTATGCTGAAGGGAAAAAAAACATTGTCTAGGTCGAGCGTATTTTGCCGACTGGTTTTCAGTTCCTATAGAACTTCAGCCAGATGCATTAAGTAATTATTTACCATCCCTGCAGTTTTACGAGAATTGTCTTTTAAATTTGGTTAGTCGCATTACCTTTCGTTAGCACGTGTTATCGCCGTTTGAAACGTTCGAACCCTGCATCCCTTCACTCTATCCACCACCCTTTAATTCATTCTCATTTTGCCTTGGTTACGAAGAGCATTACTGTCAGTTTAGGCAGTTTACGAGCCTGGTGTTTGACTCTCCTACCATTGATTGAACGCCGCGTTCAATGGACTTTAAATTTTGTCCGGACCTTAGTTTTACTCCTCTTTCTAGGTATGTTGCAAATCTACTACCAATACACTCGGAAATTCTTCTTTTGAGAGTGAGAGAGAGAGAGAGAGCTTAGAATACGCTTTGTTTTAAAATTAACATTCAAAATTTTCAGCAATATTGGCTACATTCATTGTGACAAGAGGATAAATTAACAAATTAGGCCAGAGTCAAAATGTTTACATAAGAATGAAACCTATTAGGAGGAGATAGTTCCAGTCGTAGTTTATGGATTTATGAATCTTTGCATGTAAGGTTGCGTGCCAGAAACGGTAATATTGAAAGCTGGCATGCTAAGGTATGTCAAAAGCCTCGATGCGTGGGACGGAAAGACTCCGCAGTAATTAGATCAGAATGAAGTTGATAGAAAACATACTCGAGAATTCGATCAGCGAGTTTCCTTGAACTATCATATCAACTTAAACAACAGCATCCGAAGATAGCATTCGGGAGAGACGTTTTAAAATCCCCATATCTTTTGAGCAAATCTGGAAAAAATAGCAGGAGAACAATAGAGAATAAGGGGGAGAATGCAGACATCTATAAATATCTAGGTTAGGAGGTTGGGGTGTGTGAGAGGAACATAAACGATTACTGTAATAAAGAAGTTTACGAATATTAGTGAAAAAAAGTTTCAATATGAAGGGAGAATGAAGGATTTGATGTCAGAGTAGCACCAAGGTACCGGATCGAGGGACCCTCGTTGGGAAGAACTCCAAGGATTCACGACTGGGAGCGGGTCGCAGTCGGAAGGCACACTGGACTGATTTTAGTCTATTCGGTAAAAGACCATCTTCTAACGACCATGCTGAGACGGGGTCCAGGCCATCCTTCAGAAACTGGAGATGTAGTTGATTTTTAAGAAAATGGCCAACAACCATATCGTCAGCATATTTAACATACAGACGGTAGTTTGGCGATCTCAAATCGTCACTGTGGAGGGAGAAGAGGTGAGGGAATTAGTTTGATCCTTGAAGAACGCCACAGTTACTGGAAAGGATTGTAGATTTCCGCTTGCCGGATTGGACAAATTGAGTGCGGAAGTAAAATAATCTCGAAGCCCAGAGATAGGCCAGCCGGAAGAGCATCACGCGGTTGTTTTTTTTTAAGGAGGCGACGGCGCTGGATAGTAATGAAGGCGAACGAGTTGCCACGAAATGCGTGTGCGTAAGCACAACAACCCGTGTCTAAATCTCTTGGAGCAAAATGAACCGCAAGAGGAACAGCCTCTGGGTTACTACGCCTGGCCTCATATGCAGATTTTAAGTGATCGGAAAAATTGGAGGAGCATGGTCTACTAATATTTAAGACAACTGTTTCAGCAATTGTTAGGAGGGCGTAAATGCTGACAGGACAAAAAGATTTAGGAATAAGAGTATTGCATTTTTGTAGGCGTGAAAGTGATTTTTACCGTACGCCAGGCGTCAGAGATCTTGGACTCCTTAAAGAACATGGTAATACGCTGTGTCAAAACAAGGCCTATCTGAGAGCAGCAAGATTTAAATAGAAAGGTTGAGACACCATCCGGCTCGGCAGCTGTTGCACCACGGACCTTTTTGAGGTTTTTTTGCACTGTTGCAACAGACAAAGGAGAGAAGGCCCAAGGTAGTAGCAAAATATTGTTTGAGGGAAGGTTAGAGTGAGTGGGAGTGAGGATAAAATTTTTATTTAAAGAATCTAAATCGGCATCCACATGTGCCAGTTGGCTGCATTGGTTAGTCAGACGCTTCAGATTCCTCCGAAGTTCGATAGAAGAAAGAGAAAAAGAAGGGGAAAAGAAGAGGCAAAAATCTGACTAACAAACAGGTCGCTCTGTCAGTCTGGCAATCTCTCTTTTTAGTAGGACGTTTGCAGAAGAGTTCCTTTTTACGTTTCAAAAACTTTAGATGGGGGGAAAACATTTTTGTCAGGTCTTAGCATCCAGAAAGCAGCAAATATTAAACATTTCACTTAAAAAATGTTAAGATGTAACTAGAACACAATTCGACCTTCGATTGTTTGTGGAAAGCGGAGAGAATGTAAGATTTAGACGTCTGCAGCAAGCAAATGTTTTGTTGAGGGCGTGTTGCCAACCCTAATTTTTTTCTCGCGTTTGTTTAACAGCGCACGCTAGAAGGGGAATAAATTTTTGGAAGGCCTAATATCACAGCATGATCGGAGCCTGACAATGGAGCTCAGTTTTTAACAAGGAAAAACTGATCGAAATGTGATCGACAGGGGCGTCCTCGTGAGTATTGAAGTAAACAAGATCATTAAAGCCTAACAGTGTAAAGAGACATAGGCTCACACGATTATAATTGCGTAAGAGAATGATATGCTCGCAAAACAATATGGCACGTTTTGTGAAAGGCTGAAAAATCGGACTTGATCACCTTCGCAAGTAAAGAGGGCATATACATGTTATCAAATATAATGTTTTTTAAAGTATTTAGCAATCGGGGTTTGCATGTGACAGCGATACCGTCTGTTAAATCACCAGAGTATGAAAATAAGGACAAATGTAGCCACCCCTCTACCTCTGCTGCATGATAAAGACTGCTTATCAGTTTGAAAGCTGCAGAAGGACGGAGGAGTAATTATTTGCGAGTCAATAGCATCGTTTAATCATATATCTTGAAGGCAAATCACTTCAATCCTCCTGGGCTCAAATTCAGTAGCCCAACCATCGTCATCTGCCAATAAACAGACCCCATTTCACTGAATTCAGGCGAAGTCCTCAACGCCAGCCGATTAACATAAAACGGTTAAGTCCTCGTTGCAGTCGGTTCTAAACTTAATAAATTTCAAGGTTTTCCTTCAACCCCCTGTTTCCTTTGGAAGTGAATACAGTGCGTAACGAAACGGCAGTTGTTTTAACGGGGTAGCTTTAAGATGGCTATACTAACGGTATTGGCATCAATAGCCTGTGTGTGCGTGTGCAATAGAGAAAAAACCCGAATAACACTCTTGACCGACGAAACTAGCGAATGTTACCCGTTGATAACCGCGCGGCAGCATAACGTTGATAGCACCTGTGTGTATCTGCCCGCCAGCCAAATGAACGTGTTTGGTCGCGCTTGTCATGAGTGAGCTAGACCGCCCAGTGCGCCTTAAAACTTTGAAACCCCCTCCTTTTATGTCCGGCATGGCGTGAATCCGGTGCACTTACTGTTCCGCGCCTGTGTTGTCCGACTTCTAGTTTGTGCTTCTAATGAATCACGTTCCGCGCATGCGTGCGTGCATGCGTGTACGTCGCGGGTGTGTCTATCAAGATCCGATCGACCACCGTTTCACGGCACACTCGGCCAATCCGTCGGACCGCCCGTTAGCACTGTCCCACAGGGGATCACCTTTTCCAACTTTACTACGCTCTGATCGGATTTATGCGTGGCCTCTCGATCGCAGCACCGTATTCCTCTCCTGAATGCTTTATCTTCAACCCTTTTCGGCAATCCCCGTGGCTGCAGTGGTTTATGAGTATTCCTGATATCATCAACAGACACCCGATGTCGGCTGCCTCGTTGTTTTCCCTCTCTATCGTAAATTAATGGCCTTTGTAGCCCAGGTAACTTCGTGGTACCCGCAGCTGTTTTTCGTTTTGTATAAAAAAAAGGAGATAAGGCTCTTCAGAAGAAAAAATGGAGTTGTACTATTTTCACCAAGTCGTACTCAAAAGAACTGAATGGGCCGAGACGGTATTATCGCAGTAAGTGTTTGGGGGCATGGATGTTGCATCAACAGGCAGACGTCCGTCGCAGGGGATGAGCGTAGGGGTGCGATGTGACGCAGGGGAGTGTGCGGGGGCGTTAAGGCCTGCCATGTCGGGGTTGGTTGTGAATCAGTGAGATTTTGCATGGTCAGATACCGATTAGCAACTGTTGTTAAAGAGTGGACGCAGAAGGTCGGTAAGCCCTGCACACAAACCTTCGTCGCGGGCTTCCAGGTCGACATGCGATTGATACTGTACCAAGACTCGCGGAATTCTTGTGTCCACTTCGTGTTCACCATGGCGATCCTGACTGACTTTATCGAGTCCCTTTTTCGACTGGCCTTTCGTTGGTTGCCTTCGGTAGGCGACAGTGTCGATTTTGGGGTAACAAATGCGTTGCTTATTGGTCGTCGTTCCTGCTGTCAAATTACTCAGACGCTTGCAGCATTTAATGCGGTAGGTGATTGCTGGAATGCCACTCTAGACGACAGCCGATCGCTGAGTTACAGTCCAAACGCCCTTGAGTGTAGTTCTATATTTATCATTGCCTAACTCGGACATGTGTTTGTGCAACTCCGGTCTCAATGCACGCTAGAGCCTACTCAAAGTGCAAGGCAAATTTTCTTGCTGCTCAGAATCGCTTATCTTTATCGCAGCTGTTTCAGGTTACATGAAGGCATGGGTCATTAGCTGCACGTTTCCACATTTGAGTTCTTAGTTTCTCTTCCGATTAACCTTTTACATTTGCCCGTTCCCCCACCTTAATCTCAATTACAGCTGGAATTGGTGGCGCAGACCAGTTCATGTCCACGGCGTCCGCGCCGAACTTCAACAATGCGCCCGCCTGCATGACAATGCAGGAAGTCATGGCGGATCATTTGCAGCAGCAGCAACAGCAGGCGAACGCAATCCGTGGTTGTACCCTGGATGCTCTCAACTCACACCACCTTGCTGCCTCCTCTGGGGCCGGCGGCGGCGGCGGCGGTTACGTGAATGAGGCAGTCTTTGCGGCCACAACTGCCGCCGGCGTACGCGCGGCGGCATCCGGTAAGGGCGTTCAACCACCGCCCGGCACCTTTGGCGTCCTTCCGGCCCCCATTTCGGCGAAACAACAGCATCGGCTGGTCAACAACGCGGCTATTGATCGGACTCAACAGCCTCCACCTCCTCAACCGCCGCCGTCGTCGCAGCATGTGGATCCACAGCATACGGATGCCAATTACGACTACATCATTCGTCCCGGTGAGGTGTGGATGAATAGGTATTACATCAACAACCTTATTGGAAAGGGTTCCTTTGGACAGGCAAGTCGCGTCTCTACCCGTAGACACCTTCCTCCTTGACGTTTTTTTCATGCGATGTTACAATTTCGCGATAACCCGAGCGCTTTCAGAGCCCCACCACTACCTCGAGACCGTAGTGGGGCTGATTGTGCGCCAATGCCTTTATAGTGCATCACACTTGCAGAGCATCTGCCTCACTCTCCTCATCCTCCATGTTCCGATTGCAAGGTATAGTTATACAGTGACTGACGGGACTGTAGCCACGTCAGCGCGTGCCGCACACACCCGCGTGTTGTCCGAAAATTCTCTCGAAAAATTTTCAAAGGGTTTGATCTGAAATCTCGCACGAATGGGAGTGCCATGCAGTTCAACATATAAAGGGGTCATTGCAGTCCGATTCAATCATTATGGAAAGTAACCTTTCATTTGGCAACCCCCCGAGCCAGTTCGCCCGTCGTGTTTGAAGAGAGAGAGAGCTACGCTTTATTTTGAAAGTAAAATTCCAAAAATTTCAGCAAAAAGGTCATCCATTCACCGCGAAGAATCGTCCTTGAATGCGTCTCAAAATATCGATCGATTTGGACTTCCTTCAAAATGGTGCCAGCGTCATGCGCTGATGACCTCATTTTTGTTGTTCGAATAAACGAATAGTGTTAAAATGCAAGTATGTAATGGGTGAAACAGGCCAATCGACGTACACACACGAGGATTCACATGGGAATGGAGAGCAGAAAAGATGGCGGCTCAATTTTTAAAAGCCACTATGTACTCCATAGCATGGTGGTGCAGGTATGGTGAATTACGCTGGATTATGGTGGGAGCATACTTTCGATGCATCTGCCTCACTCTATTCTATTCCCCCACCTGGGCCTCGTGTCAAGACAGAGTCAATAAGACCGGAGATGGGAGAGGGCGCAGGCCCACGCACTGTGGTGCAATAACGGTGCTTCTGGCACCGCTGCGATGGATTCGCAGTGGACCGATCAAGCCGATGCGTGATGTGTATGTACGGTGACCATGAGGACAGGATAAGTCGGGAGTTGCTGAGTCTGCCATGATTTTTGACGCGTCGTTATCGTCTGCAAACGCTATCATGGGATTTTCGGAAAGAAAATAAGCACTGGATCCAACATATGCCATACCTACAAACACACATGCGTTAGTGTAGGCCTTACACGAGTTTGTTGCAACTCGATCAACGCAGTATATTAATCACGATGGACCATGTGTCGGTCTAACAGGAGCTTCGCAACCCGTTCAAATGTCCAGACGTTTTTCTTCTATCGGACACAATGTGCAGCAATGCCAGGATTCTTTTGAGCGACTGATCGTAAAATGGGATTGTTTTGGGTGAGAAAGCTGTTCAGTATCAGCTTGAGCCCCCCATTGCATCGTTTATCCCCCTACGTTTTTCTGGAAATTTCAGTTGGAGAATATTGAAGTTAGTCATGGGTATCTAGTCGGCCTGATATAGGATGCCCGTCTACGCTTTCTGAACCATGACCATGGTCACCCTCTTCAATTTAGACAGACCACGCAAAGTAACTGACTTTAGAGAGGCGCCGGCTTCCCCTGTACGATTGCGCTCTCCAGCCTCATCTGCTACCCGCAGTAATCCGCAATTAGTAAACCGCCTTGCATTTGTCTGTTTTAACGATCCCGTCCATCGTGAGTCCATGTAGCGGATAATGGCACTAGCTGGTGTGCTGGCAAAGATCATTGCCACCTCTGCGCGAGTTCTAGTCCATACCAATCTTTCTCAACCTATTGGCCTTCGGTTTGACGTTCTACAAGGTAGTGTCCTGTCGCCCATTCTGTTTAACTACGCTATCGACTGGATTCTGGGGAGGGACCTGCACGAAAATGACGGTGTTAAGTTTTCATCGGGACGCCGACTGACTGATCTCGACTAAGCCGATGATATGGTCTTACTAGCTCCAAGCTTTGGCGATCTGTAGTCTACGGTGTCACGGGTGAATAGGGTCACTAAATTGGTAAATTTGTCTGTAAACGTTACGATAACCAAATTGTTTTCAAGCTGCATCCCTGCCCAGAAGAAGACACCTCTCGAGATTCTTGGTTGTCAACCGGAAGAAGTAGGCAGTTTCTAATACCTCAGGGCGAGGCTGCAGTACAATAAACAGTAAGAACGACATTGCATCTCGAATTGATGCTGCTCGCCCGGTTTTGTCAAGCCTGAGAAAGTGCCTATGTATTCGACTCAAGATCTTCATCGCCACAAAGATTCGTGTGTACCGTTCTTCCGTCCGGTCTGTCATTTGCTGTAGTTGTGAATGCTGGCCTGTGTGCTTGAGAGATGAGCGAAAACTGCAGGTATTTGGCCACCACTGCTTGAGGAAAATCCTTCGAGTGAAATAAACTGACTTCGTCTCAAACGAGGCAGTCCGCACATAGCATCAAAAGGATATTCCAGACCACCCACAAAAGACGACTGAGGTCGTTTGGGCACGTTCTTCGTCGTCTACTTCACAAGCTCGGTGTTACTGCCCTTGATCTGACATCGTTATTCACTTGGAGATGTCGAAGAGGTTGTCAATTCAAAACCTGTCTTGACACAGTTCGTTAAGGCGTGGAGGTCATCGTACCGTCTGTATTCGGTCTCCGTCGTTGGCCAAGAGAATAGGTTGAACTGTCCAGATCCGCTGGTGCGGATCGTTACGCGTGGGGAGGTACTGTGCGTGACGTCATCGAGGCTGGCTTAATCAGGCATGATCGCGGTCGTACCAAGTCAAAGTACAAGTCTGACGATGACTGTTAGCCCCGAACCCGGCCAGGTATGTGCTTATCTACCCGGGTCTCCAGTTCTCAAATATCTTAATTAGCCGATACCTTAAGTTTATGTTCTTGCTACTACCCATGCCAGTTCGGCCGTCGACTCGGACGAGGTTCACCGTCTAGTCCACAGCGTGGTGGTGCAGGGACGGTGACTCGCGCGTGGATTAGTTTTAAGTAATAGTAGATTTGCGCTGCAGCTGCCGTAATCTCTTTCCTCAACCGTCTGTGCCCGGTGTCAAGACAGAGTCAAGAAGACCGGAGGCGGAATCGGGCGCAGTTGGACACAGGTGGCTGGTGCCTCCCCCCGCCATGTTCCGCAATCGCTATGGGAGCGCACCCCGAATAACGCTTGCCCTGCCCTAATCTGGCCCCCGTGCTGGTTCGGCGCATCTATCACGCGGCCCGTTTAGAGGGCTGTCGCTACTACCCACTGGCCAAGTCACAGAATATTAAATAGCTGCCTAAGTTGGAGAAGGCTGTAGAACTCAGCGCCGCGATCACAACATGGACTTGTGCAATCTCCCGCCGCCATCGCATCCCAAATGGATTATATGAGGGGTGAATTTCCTCTGCCAGAGCAAACTGGTCGAACAGAACGGGCCTGAGCGGCATCGCTTTTACCGCCTGGCCCACTAGGGTTGGTGGTTCCCACGACTCAACCCCTACCTTAACAAAAATGTTCACTATCCGTTGCTTAGTAATCACTGACAAACAAAATCTACCAGCCCTCTGTTACTGCCACTAGCACTTACCCACTCCAGATAGCTCTCAACAGCCAGTAGACTACCTGTATCCGTTTTTTATATTTCTATCTGCAAGGATTTTGGCATCTTATGGAGTATTTAGAAAGCCCAGTCTCACTTACACTGGTCTTGCCTTCTACTCGCACGGCTTTGCTGTTTACCACAACTCGGCCGGAACTGTCTAAACTGGTTCCGTTTTTCCTTCGGTTATGCTGTAAGACTGTGGATCTTCTTTCACTGCACATCATTATGCCTTTGAGCGAGGTCTTCAAGGTGTCCTTGTATCGTTCTTTTTATGCCCACTACACACCTATAATCTCGTCACCTCGAAAGCATAGTTTATTTTGACTTTTATGAGCAATCATTATTACGATATTGCTTCTCCGTTGAAGTCGAAAATTTGCATGGAGTGCACCTATCCGTTCATGCGTGTATGCGCCACAGGTTGAGCCCACAGCTTGAACACCCATACTCCTCTCCCCCACTCCAGGTCATGAAGGCACGCGACTTCCTGGCTAACGAGGACGTTGCAGTGAAGATTATAAAGAACAAGCGTGCCTTCACCAATCAGGCACAGGTGGAAATACGCCTTTTACGGAAGATGAACAGGCTTCAGGATGCACTCGGGGACAGCGCCTCCGGAGGCAACTACATCGGTAAGTCTCATTGACTTTTCATAACACTTTTAAATTTTTCACTCTCATTCTATTCTTTTTGAACTTCCCGTCTGCTGTCTCACACTCCAAAACTGGATATTCCAGCAATTGACGCCGCGGACGCAGACATTTGTGGCACAGACGATCACTCCTTCCTCGTGCATATTGAACTGGGTGTATAGACGCTCGCCGATCAGTTACAGAGTTCACTACTTCCGTTCTGCTTTGGGACTCGCTCTTGATCCCCAACAGCAGTCGCATTGTAGTCAGATGAACACTACTGACAACGACAAGGGAAACTTGAATGACCATTTCTGGTGTATTGGCTGTCATCAGCCGGTCTTACCAACCTTAGGTGGTGCACCACTCGAGGGTCGAACTCGTGACCTATTGATTAGAAGCCCAACGCTGTGAGCGTCTGTCTACAATGGCTGCGCTATGCGGCTCCTGTTGGTGCTCGACAGTGAGCCCAAAGCCAGAACGGGATGACTTAGTCCCGTAACCGATGGGTGAGCGTCTATCTGCCAATGTCGGTATTACCTATCTACATCGGCATGACAACGAACTCGTGGTGTAGTAGCTTAGAGCGTTGGACTTCTGACCGTTAGGTCGCAGGTTCCATTCTCGGGTGTGGTACCACCTGAGGTTTTTTGACTTGCTGATGCTGGTTGATAAGCTAGAAATGGCCATTCCTGTTTCCGTTGTCTTTATCGATAATGTTCATCCAGTGCATATTCCCTTCCTAGTGAGTAGACCTTTGCGTGCGGAAGCCAAACCTCACCACTTTCTGGCAATTATTTATTTTTAAACACCAGGCTGGTATACGCTTTCAAGACTGTTACCGACTGCTAGTAAGAGAGAGGGAGTAGAAGCGTCTTGAAAATTAGCATTTTCACTGGTGCATGTCTTTAAAGGTGAATGAAAAGTGGCCAGCTGCTCAAAAACTTGAGTGGCTGATGGCGATAGGTAAGCCCTTTAGTGACTCTTCTTAACTTAGTAACCCCTGCAGGCGAGGGTACCCCTTTTTGCGAATTCCGGCGGTAAAATTAATCGCTCTTGTATACTCGGACACCCGTGGGTGACTGTAAACCCTGATGAAGGCTTCAGGGGGAATAACACTGGCCGTGTGGTTGGCCGTCTTCATCAAACCCAGTTCCTTGCGCATCAACTCTAATTTTATTTTTTTAAAAAAAATAAAATCCTCCAGCGGCCCGGGCTTCTTGTATGGCCCACAGTTTTGCCCTTCCGAGTATTCAGTTTGTGTTTTTTTTTTAAATTTTCATCAAGTCACACAAAACGCAGTACTATTTAAGGTCGCCAAGTGCTGACTGATCGTGGGTTCGCGCCAGGCCGTGTTCATCCTCCTGGAGGGTGATTTAGTAGGCTAACGTTTGAATCCTGCCATTTGACATGCGGCAGCTGCGTGTTTGTTCTTTTCGACAGCGCGTGTGCGCGCGTGCCCTAGCTGCCGCCTCACCCGCAGCCCACCCCTATGTCTGGCCCGCCGAGGGCAATGCTGACAACAACAAAATGCCTCGGAGACACTGGTCGGACAATTGGCACGTGGGCCTCGGGCCGAACTGTAAATGACTGCTGTAAGTGGCTGCATTCGCGAGCCTAGACCGGCAGACTGCTGTCGCGTCACCATCACCTTAGTGGGGCGGTCAGGTCTGCTGGAGGAGGTTGAGCGAGAATTGCGGGCAGGTAGCGAAACCTAGGGTCTGTTTGGGTCCTGAGGAGAGAGACCATCGCAGCACTGCATAGGGTAAGCATCGCTCGTATGGCCGCCTAGTCAGGACCCGGAAATAGGAACCGACCGCGATGCGTGTGGATTTGCGCCCAATTCCAGGGAACTTTGGTTTAGGATTAGGGTGAGAGTTTGGGCTAAGCTTAGAGTTAGGTTTAAGGTGTGGGTTCAAGTCATATTTAGGGTTAGGTTCAGGAGTATGTTAAGGGGTTAACGTTGGGGTTCGCTCTAGATTTAGAGTTTAGGGTAGGACCAGGGTTAAGATTAAGGTTACCGTTTAGTATTATGTTAGACTTGGGGTTAATTGTAAATAACTTGGGTTTTTTGGCAGAGTTTAATAATTCATTTGACCCATTTGGATAAACCTCGGGGGCCTCGATAGTTTATTAGTTATATGGAACACAGCGCAGACTAAGTCAAACTCATCTTGAATTCCTCGTTCATGCATAGCCCTATCATAACAATGCCTAGTGTCTTCTCGTCGCATGGCTGTAGTTTTAGTTAGAGTACCTACACGCTACTCGTGTTTTAAGTTTGCTCAACCGACTTGTCTTTCGACACAAGCATGTTATTGCTTTGCTTACAAGAGTATTGTGTATGCGCGTTCCCACTCCCACATAAGACAGCTGATCGGCTCGGGCGTGGGGGAGAGAGTGAGGTCGACGGCTCAGTGCATTTTCCTCACTATAAACAACCTGGCGCGGTTGAAGCTACCACGGTGCGCTAAAAAGCCGTGACTTGGAAGGCTGCCAGCTGACGGGATAACTCGGTCCTGTGAACAGAGAGTCAGACTGCAATGGCTCGTTAATGTGTTCTTCACTGCACTCCCACTAAGCTGCGATCCGAGCTAACCCCCCCCCCCTCCCTCTGTTGTTGTGTCGTTGTACGTGGGTTAGCGCTCTCTCCCATCTCTGGTCTTCTTAGCTTTGTTTTGAAACCTTGCCCAGTTGTGGGAGTGGAACAGAGAGTGAGAAAGATGCATCGGAAGTCTGCTCTGCCAGCGCCAATCACTGTCCCTGCACACGGTGGACATCGTCGGACTATGACCATCGAACTGCCATTGTGTAGGCGCGTACCACAAAGCACCCCATTGCCCTCTCTTACCGGCATTTCCACCTGATTAAGTACTATTAAATTGGCCAGCTGGTAGACTTTTTAAGCACTCTTGCCTGGAATCACTTGCATTATTTAAACGCAAGCGTTGAAAGAACCCCTAGTGCACCAGAAGAGGCGGATGATCAACTTGACTGTCTTGCTTGCGGGCCCCTCCCACTTCCTGTGGGCTACAGCGTTAAATGCGCTTGAGGAGCAGACTGTTAGGCACTTCTTTATATTTCTGGTAAAATGTGCTACTCTTGTCACCCAGTGCCTAGTACAGTTTTATTGCCTAAATTAGAGGCGGACAGGCAAACCGTGGAATGCACGCCACACTGCTATTGCTAGTGCAGCTAAGAGATTCCGTGGCGCCGGTCTGAGCGGTCTCCCTCGTTTTCCACCGCTCGAGCCAGCCTTTCGCAACTTTCCTCTTCGTTTTTTTTCTCCGCATTTTGTTACGAGGAGTAGGTTTTCTTGGGTGGCAGTTTTTCGCCTATAAGTGGTAGCTTTTCAAGACCTTTAACTCGCATGCTGTATGTGTTCTGTGGATTTGGAGCGCGTGTAGTCCACCACCGGTAGCCTCCTCTTTTGTCGGGATTAGTTATACGGCTCCATTCGCTAGGTCGAAACGCTCTCTCTCTCTCTCCCCCACCTTCCCCCGCATTACTTGTGACTTAGCGCTAAATTACATGAAAGCTAAATGTTACACTTATCTACTCTTAACTCTAACTCTACCGTAAATTTAAACCCATCTCTAATTTTCCTGGAATTTACTGCGAAACCGGTGTATCCTTTTCCCATATCCTGCCATGGAATCCCTACATTTTTCTTGGTCCTAACGCCGATCAGGCCTTCCGAGATTATGGGGTCAGGTGTTAGGCAAACATGCCAGTATAGCTTGCTTAACGATCAATTTGAAGCCTATCTGTGTGGACTGTGGTAAATGCATCCTTGGTAGGGAGGGCTTATGTGGTACCCCAAGCAGGACATGAGCACAGGAACCGCTCGCATGCAGGTTTCCTTGCGCCAAATTTCAGGGAAAATAGGGTTAGGCTTAGGGCTAGAGCTTAGTTTGTGGTTAGGGTTAGCTTCGGAGTTAGTGCTAACTGTACGGTTAAAATTAAGATTAGGGTTGCGATTAAGGTTTAGGGCTAGGACTAGTATTAGGGTTAAGGTGCCCCCTAAATGACCCGCGTGGTAAATGCGCTGGACAGACACGGGAGCCAAATCAGAGTGCGGCAGGCGTTCGTTGGCTTGAGCTCCCACAACAAGTTCCGAACATAGGGGGTGTCGTCGCACGCGTACGTGCGGGTTCATGTCGCACCAGCCACTCGAGACATTTATGGCACTCACACTCCGTGGGGTCTAATTATAGTGTGGTGGCCCGGACCAAACCGTCTTCGGCGGCGCTAGTCACCTACGCCCGACCCTGCCTTCTGTCTTCCTGGCTCTATCTTTACACCGGACACAGACGGGTAAGGGAAGAGAGATTGCGGTAGATGCAGTGCAATTCCACTACCGCGTCAAACTAATCCACGCGAAAGTCACCGTCCCTGTTGCACCCTGCTGTGGAGCATACGGTGGACATCGTCGGACTACGATGGTCGAACTGTGGTTCGGGTTAAGACACAGAAATATTTACCCTCCCTTGAATTACGTGCAGGGCAACGTTTATTACTTGGTTTGGTCGTCCCTTTTCCCGTGTCCTGCTTAGAAGGCCATATAAGTAGTCAGTAGCATTTACCCTTCCTAGAATTATCTGCAGGGCCATTTTATTATTAGGGCCATACAAGTAATCCCTGCCACCCCCTTTATCTCCATTGTGCGGTGTTGGTACCTACGCCCCCAATGCAGATTTAGGCAGAACTTCTGCCATGACGGGTGCGGGATGATGACACTTTTAAATGCTGACCGTCTTCTAAACGCGCATCGTTACGAAGTTGATAATCTTCGGTCCTTTCAAAGTATATGCTCTGTTTAGGGGGCACAACACACTCACAGCCTAGCCTTTATGCAAATGGTTTTCTGTGATGTACACGGCGTGTGGTGGATTGCGACTGTTGACCAGTTGGTGATGTATCCTACCATCGATTATGGCCTGTACTGACTGTAAATGCTTGGCACACTGAGTTATATTTTTTGTGATGCTTTAGCAAGGAAAATATGGATGCTACTATAGCATGTTCTACTAGAAAGTACTTCCGACCCTACCAGGTACTGGGCAAAAATCAGAATCACGTTTAAAATATGTCTTTTTATTGGAGGTTTTGGTAGCTTTAAATAATTCATTTGCCCAAGTTGTGCAAAACTTGATGGCCTCTGTCGGATATGAACTTACGATAGCAAGGAGAAGGCTTTACCACAACCAAAAGCCATGAGTTTAATTACACTTGTATCAATCAACCCGCCAGCCTACTGTGACGCCTGGAATCCATCAATTTGGATGTAGTAGGCTGACTGCCCAAGCAGCATTTTCTAAGCACTCGATCTAGAATTCCTCCGATGACTACCAAGCTTTTAACAATTCATTTAACTCAATTGTGAAGAGCTCGACGGCCTCTGTGTCGTCTTTGTTGCCAAAGTTAGATCCGAATTAAATCACAACAATTAAGTAGCAAATACCTATTTAATACTGCGTAGGATTGTTACGAAGTGGTCCTTATCTCCTTTCAAAGCATGCCAACAGTGTTTAAGTGCCTCGGAAGCAAATGTGAAACTCTGCGATTTTTCGTCAAATGAATAATCTTCACGTCTTGCCATGTTCTCCGATTTGCCGGGTTCGCGCACTTGTATTTGGGTTGACATAGATTTTCTGGCAATTTACGTCTTTGTGATCGTACCTAGCCTGCTTTCCATTCGTCTGAATGTACTGTTGAGTCCGCAACTACTTCACGTTTAGTGATAGGTGGTCATGAACCAACTGGCACCCAGAGTGGAATGCAGTGCAGCTCAAATCAGTTTTAACGGTACTCAACTCAAAATGGTGGACAACTTCGTGTTTCTTGGAAGTACACTATTACGCAGCACAAGAGTCGATGGTGAGGTTTGCCAAAGGATCTCCAAAGCCAGCCAGGCCTTCGGTCGCCTGAAGAACATCGTCTGGAATCGACAAGTTCTCCACCTCATCGCCAAGCACAAGGTATACAAAGTTGTATACGCTGCTGTATGGAACGGAGACCTGGACCGTATACTCCAACCAAGACAGGAAACTGAATCACTTCCATCTCAACTGTCTCCGCAGAATACTAAAGCTGAGATGGTATGACCTGGTGCGGTCACGGAAGTTCTGGAGCTTGCTGGAGTCCTCGGCATCCACGCCGTCCTGCGGTAGAAACAACTGCGATGGATCGGCCACCTGATGAGAATCGTCGCTTAAGATGTGGCCACGGGTTCTCGTCAACAGGGGACCAAGTGCAACGCTCCAATACACTCTGAAGATTTCCTTGAAGCAACTGCAGATCAACCCGGCAAACTGGTATGACCTCATTCGCAACCAACCAGCCTGGAGGAGAACAGTGAAGACAAGAGCAACGATCTTCAAATCCAACCGCATAACCGCAGTCAAAGCCAAACGCGAAGATCGAAAATCCCAATTGCCTCTGCCTCGCATCGTCAACACTCAACCGCCCCCAACGTGACCACAATGTCAGTTAACACTCCGGGCATGAATCGGTCTTATTTGACATCTTCGGACCAATTGATGCAGCTGGCTGACACCAGCTGCTGCCTCCTCGTCCACACCGTTCCGCCTGTCGATAAACAACCCTACAGTGCTGCCGGTCCCCCGTCGCCATCCTCCATCAGCATCTCCGCCTCAACATCTGCTGCGACCTCTCCTTTCCCCATCGCTAATGCAAATAATAATTACGCACTGCTAATCCTCGACCCCACCACCGCCAACACCACTGATGTGAACTCGGTCCCAACCTGTACACACTGCAACCGCACCTTTACCTCACGCATCGGCCTGATCGGTCACCTGCGAATCCATCGCCCGAAGAAAGACGAACCAATCTCGGGTGCACCGACATACACCTGCCGCACCCGCCTTACCTGTTCGCGCTGTCCAAGCACATTCACACACGGCATGGACCTATTAAGTTACATGCGTCCTCATGAAAACCTGCGGTAGAACACTGCGGCTATACCACATTCACACGTCAGATAAATGACAAGCACGGACGATGGCCTGATGCTGGGAGTAGGGGAGAGCGTGAGGTCGACGTCTCAGTGCATTTTCCTCACTATAACCTCACTATAACAGCCGTAGTTGGGAGGCTGCCAGCTAACAGGATAACTCAGTACCCAGAACTGAGAGTGCGGCTGCAAAGGCTCCTTCCTAATGTGCCATTTATGGCACACCCACTAAGCTGGGATCCGAGCTAACCCTCCCCCCTCTGTGGCTGTGTTATTTATGGTAGGCAGCAGTACGTGGGTCAGCGCCCTCTCTCATCTCCGGTTTTTCTTTACACCGGGCCCAGGTGGGGGAGTGGAACAGAGAGTGAGGTAGATGCAAATAAAGTCTGTTCTTACTATACTCCTGCGCAAGTCACTGATCCTGTACCACCATGCGGTGGTGGAGCACACGGTGGACATCGTCGAACTTGAAGTTCGAACTGTCACCTATACAACCCAAAGACCTATGGACCATCAATGCGTGAGCCGTGGCTCCGATACTTTTGTACTGGATCACCATCGTTTTTCTTCGGCAGATGCAACTCCACCTAAAAGATGGTTACGGTGTCCTGCAAGTTTGTTCTCGTCGATATGTATTAGGTTTTCCGGTGTTCCATTCAGCTTGAATCTCCTAGCGACGGCTATCACTTCCGGGCAGAAATCCTGGCAGTAATTGAACCAGTAAACCGCATTATATGGGGGATCTACCGGTAAGCCTTGATACTTCTTCCAGTGGAATTCTGTTTCTCTGGGTGTAAACTAGCTCTAAAATGTCGTGGAGCTTCAAAATACAGTGGTCATCTGTTTACATCACAATAATAGAAAAATTCGTTCCCTGTTCTTTCTGATCGAACATACTGGCAACGCTTTCTTCTGCACCGACATATTCTGTCCACGGACAGTGTTGTTCACTGGTCCATCGCAGTTGCGGCAAGATTTTTCCTCTACTAAGAGACCACGCCGAAGGAGATATCGTGACTCCGCTTCTTCCCTGTATGCTAAGGTAGTAATCCCGTTATAGTAGCACCGGAAAATGCCCTTTTTAGGCTTCAAATGGCAATTATCATGAACGCAATCTCAAGGTAAAGACTACCAAATATTTGCAGTCTGCCAGGACCATCACCATAGCAGATAGTTCGCTGTTCAAACAGTATGCACTATGTATAAAGGTTTTCGGTGCTCCTGCCAACCCGATTTTTTTTCGCGTTAAAGGTTGTCATAGGTTATTGATTTTTCATCCTGGAACTCTCACCATTGCGAACCTGAATTGATTTTTTGCTTAGTTTGTGGAACATTTTCGCAGTAACAGGTTCCTGTTTGCGTGTGTTTGTGTGTGTGTGTCTTATGCCAGAATTGTTGCCAGTTTATAAGCTACCTAGGCCACATGCCGTATATTCTTGGTGAAGGTAACGCACGCACGCACACACGATAATTGGACCGTCACAAGCGAGGAGGTGCGCGCAGCCGTGACATGCGCGAGAATTTGTTTATAGTTAATGTGATTTGCGCTGCATCTGCCGCACTCTCTTTCCCTACACCGTCTGTTTAGCGGATGGCAGGACAAAATCAAAACGACCGGGGGTGGACTGCGTACAGCAGTAGCGGACAAAAGTAAACAGTGGATTTTCGTGTCTCATTGCATGCACCCAGCCTCATTTACTCGGACCTCACGCACGTCCGGGTGCAATAATGATCACAGTAAGAAGGAGCCATTTCAAGTCTACTGAACCTTTCGTTCCAAAGGAAGATCAAGTCAACTTGCTACCCTCAAAGGCACTAGCTTTAGTCGATCGGGATGATCTCAAACTGATCTGTTGCGCGAAAGGATTCCTCCGCGTCGAAACCGCCAGCTCAGTCTCAGTCTGTCGACTAACTAACACTGACGTTGACCGCCATGAGTTAATCGGGCGGAAGTCCCCCTTTGATGCGTTCCGAGTGCCCGTCCTGCTGGTCCCTCTCGTCACACGATCAGACTTCACCAGAAGTGAGATCTACGCATTCTTTCCGACTCTTGGAGATTTTATCTGCTGTTTTTGCGTGAGCGGTGTGTGCCAGTTTGCGGGTAGTTGACGTGTATGCGCATGTGGCTGGATAAGCCCATGCGTAATCTCAGTGTACCTCATGATCAAAAACGTGATGTGTGGAAAACCAGTATTGTACTGTTTTAATGCAGTTTTAATTTGTGCGAATATGACGGAATGCGTCCGTACATTGACTGGGTGTTCGGGAACCGTATAGGCAGGAAAATTGGGGGGAGGGACTTAGTACATGTAGACCGAGGCACTGAATCGCGCGCTGAGATGGATTCGCAGGTGACAAATTAGGCCGCCACGTGACTGGAATGTGCGGTCTTAATGTAGAAAGGTTGACCTTGGTAAAAATAATGAAACCCAATCACTGAAACAATAATTTTATTCGTCTGAGGTTCGGAATTTATTCAGAACTCTCTCGAAACAGCTGCGAGTATATCCGACCAAGGAAGCCCAGTCTTAGAAAGCAATTTTACAGTTGACTTGACTTGGTTGTTATTTAAAGTAATGGTTTGATGGTGGTAGCGGCAGCATTTTCTGTGGTAGGAAGTGCTTTTTCCTGCTTTAGTTTGGGTAGATTCCAACGAGGCCAATCTCTGCTTTGAATGCCTTTTGGCTACATTGGTTTGTGTGTTTTAAATGGTTGCCTACTCCATTCGCGTTTTGCATAGTTTGCGTTTCGCACACATGCGCTTGTGAGTTCATTAATTTTTCATACTTGTAGTGCTCAGGAATACTGCAATGCCTCTGGATTATGTTGCCTATTTTGCCCCTAAAAACAAAAAGGACAGCCTGTGGGAAGTAGGGAGGAAAGAAGGTATCTGTGGAACCCGAAGTTTCTTAGCTGACGTTCAGGATTCACGTTTAAATGCACCTTCGAAAACAACAATGAAAATAATTTGGGGTGCAATCTTTAGTCGGTATTGATTAAAGCTAATAAGATCAACAGGTCTCAGCTTCGCTGTGCAGGCAATGAATTTGTGTTATATATATAAAGCAACGAGCCCGTGGCTCAAATGGTAGAGCGTTCGACTCAAATACCAAAGGTCGCGGGTTCGAATCCCAGGTGTGCCACACTTGGGATTGGGTATGACTGGCTGATGACGGCTAATAAGCCAGAAATGGCCATTCCGGTCTCCCTTGTCTTTGTCGGTTCCATTCCATCATATGCTACACGTCGCTATGCGACCGCCTGCGAGGGCTCTAGTCTGAGCTCCAGGGCACAACGGAACATGCATGTTCCTTAAGCAGATCGGTGAGCCCCACACTATCATATATATATATATATATATATATATATATATATATATATATATATATATATATATATAAGCCATCACCCGCCCTCCCCCAGTCCACCACGGACTCAGTGTCATGCAACATGAGAATCGATAACGAGGTTGCTCAGCGGATCTCCAAATATAGTCGGGCCTTCGGCCGGCTGCAGGCGTTCGTGTAGAATCGTCCTGGTATTCACCTGAACACCAAACTGAAGATGTACAAGGCCGTCGTCTTGACAATACCCCTTTACGAAGCGAAGACCTGGACCGTCTACTCGAACCAAGCCAGGAAGCTGAATCACTTTCATCTCAGCTGCCTCCGCAGAATACTGAAGCTGAGATGGCAAGATAGGATCCCGAACATGGAAGTCCTGGAGCGAACCGGAATCCTCAGCATCCACGCCATGCTGAGAAAAGTGCATCTGTGATGGAGCGGCCACCTGGTGAGAATGGACAACGAGCGACTACCCAAACGACATTTCTACGGAGATGTCGCTATGGGTACTTGCCGCCAGGAAGGACGCTACAAGTACCTCAAAAATAACTGAGGCAACTGCAAATCAACCCGGTGACCTGGGAGGACCGCGTCCTGGATTTAAAGGCACGGAGAAGCTCCGTGAAGACTGGTTCAGCCATCTATGAGGCCAACCGGGTGGCTCGCAAGTCACTAGCACCTCGGATCAACACTGTCAATGCCCAAGCCCTGCCAACGTGCCCACACTGTCAATGCACATTGCGTGGGCGAATCTGTCTGGTCGGACACCTTCGAACTCAATGCAACAACAATCCCCTGGCATCAACTTCTGCCACACCTGCCTCAGACCCCACGACGACGACCACCCCAACCACTGATAACAAATTCATCAATGCCCCGCCGCCCACGATCACCGACACCATCCTCCCTCCTTTACCCCCTGCACCGATCACGGCGAAGAACACCACTTGCCCCACCCCCGCCACCTCAGTAGCCACCTCCGACTACCTGCCACTTGCTACTTCCAACATAACCACCGCCACGAGTACCAGCGATTGGGACTCGGTACCAACCTGTCCTCATTGCAATCGCACATTAACCTCACACATCGGTCTAGTCGGTCACTTGTGAATCCATCGCACAGAGTCTGGTGAACTAGTGCCTGGAGCACCAACAGACAGCAGAGACGGCCGCCGCCAGTGCCTTCAATGCCCATGCGCATTCACTCATCACATGGGCCTGCTCGGTCCCATGCGCATCCACGAAAGTGGAATCCACCGCGATGCCAGCACATCTTGCGCACCCATCGACATTTCTCATATTCTTCCCAGAAGCTCGACTGCCAGTACTCGCAGTGGAGCCCTTGTAGAGTCAGCCTCTCCCGAACTATCTTGTCCTCCTTGTCACTGCACATGCACATCACGTATCGGCCTGATTGGTCACTTGCAAATCCGTCGCACAGAGACCGATGAATCAGTGCCAGGAGCACCAACATACACCCGCCGCACCTGACTCAACCGTCTGCATTGCCAACGCACATTCACACACCGCTGGTAGTCAGGGTTATGATTGGCTGAATAAAGGCAGAATAAATCCGAAACAGACTGTATCAATCTACCCGTATTTTCTGTCATCTCTCCTCTCTGCAATTATAATTTGACCGACGTTGACCCGGTAATTGGTTGCCGGCTCGTGGCCTTTGTCACCCATACGGAGCTTGTTTGCTTCGGGAAGCCAATAGCTCGGTGTGCGCCTACTCCTGTTTAAATAAATCCCCGATCTGCAGCGACAGAGAATGACAGGGGGTGAGGCACTGATGAACTTCGGTTCGATGAAGTGCTTATGACCCATCTGCTAGACCCAGTGTGTGGACTGTCTGCGCCATACTCGAGCGCATGTTTGTGTTTCCAGTCCCAGCTGGTAGTCAGGGTTATGGTTGGCTGAATAAAGGCAGAAAAAGTCCAAACAGACTGTATCATTCTACCCATATATTTTCTGTCGTCCCTCTTCTCTGCAATTATAACTTGGCCGACTTCGGCCTGGTACTTGGTTGCCTGTTCGTGACTTTCGCCACCCATACGGAGTTTGTTTGTTTCGGGAAACCAATAGATCGGTATGTATCCATTCCTGTTTAAATATATATATTGAATAACAGAGGTGGTTTGCATCCCGAGATAGTATAATGAAAAGAAAAATGCTCATCGGGAAATGGAGTTTTTACTCGTAAATTTTCGAGTTGGTGACACCATGAAGTTGGGACTCGCATCAACGAACATAAGCTAGCCATTCGCCGACGTGACCCCTTATCACTCGTGTTTGCGCACTCCCTTGAATGCGACCATCGCTTCAATTGGGACGGTACCGACGTGATCGCCATGGCCAACACCAAACAAGCTCGAGAATTCCTCGAAGCTTGGCACTCTAGCGCAGCTAGCATTAACCACCACGTTGACCTAGATGCTCATTACGAAGGATTATGTGCACAATTTACTAACGAGTGCCCACCCCCTAGCAACGACTGCTAATCCTTGCGGCTTTTAATCTCACTTGTCGCCAACCCCACCTCACACATGGTGAACCGCAATTAAACATTCCGACACCTCCAACCGACGCAGTGACCCCTAAATCCAACCCGGAACCATGATCGATAATCTAGCCGGCCGTAGTTACTCGCCGCCCACCTCCCCTCCCAAACAAGCCAATGTAATTGTTCTCTCCTCACCTCCCCCGTCCCAAAACATGCCCCGATTATTGGTCCACCCACCACCCACTCACACCAGCTGTTTGTTTGTCACCATCTGTCCTGTCGCGCCACTTCACTTTCTTCTCTGTTCATTTCGTCTGACGACGGGTTGGTGTCACCAACTTGAAAATTTACGAGTAAAACTCCATTTCCCGAAGAGTATTTTTCTTTTCATATATATATATATATATATATATATATATATATATATATATATATATATATATATATATATATATATATTCGACGCTGGTTCCCCAGGTCGTCGTCAGACTTGTGGCAAATGTGCAAAAAACAGTTAAAATTTAAAACGTGTCGAAAAATCGATATGGCTGATGTTTCTCAAATAACTTCTTTTCTTCGAATTATACTTCTTGGAATGCCCGTATTCCAATTTCTATATACATATATATATCGACTGCCTAAAGTCCACAAAACTGAAGTTCCACTGCGACCTATAGTGTCATTGATCGGTGCGCCCAACTATAAAATTTCCAAGTGGTTATTCCAAAAGCTTCATCCGCTTACGAAGAATTGCGCAACCTCAATTGAGAATTCAACGGAGTTTCTAAAGAAATTAAAAGGAACCACAATCTTTAGAGATGAAATAATGGTCTCCTTCGATGTCGTTTCCCTCTTCACGTCTATACCGTTAGCCCTAGCAAAACAATACACAAAGGAACTTCTGTCTTCCCACTATACGGATGTTCCAGCAGCGGCCGTACTCGAGCTCATGGATCTATGTTTAGAAACTAAGTTTTCATTCGACCGAAAATGCTATAAGCAACTGAAAGGAGCTCCAATGGGGTCACCCATCTCTGGTTTTCTCGCCGAAATCGCGATGCAGAAACTCGAGGCCACGGCTCTTCCGTTAGTTAATCCTAAATT
The DNA here is from genome assembly GCA_017591395.1 of Schistocephalus solidus. Classification (NCBI taxonomy): domain Eukaryota; kingdom Metazoa; phylum Platyhelminthes; class Cestoda; order Diphyllobothriidea; family Diphyllobothriidae; genus Schistocephalus; species Schistocephalus solidus. The sequence goes on along the minus strand of WEDG01003337.1, from coordinate 15,472 downwards.
ATGGCTACGTTATGTAGACGACACATTTGTTGTCGTTAAAAAGGACCAACTGGAAATGCTGCATAACACCATCAACTCCACAATCCCGGGAATCCAATTCACACTCGAAAAGGAAAATGACAATAAAATCCCATTCCTGGATGTTCTCGTACAACGAAAGACCGATGAAACACTACGCACATCGGTTTATCGAAAGGAAACTTATGCCGAAGTTATTCTGCCTTATGAGAGCAATCAGCCTATCGCTCACAAACGGAGTGCTGTCAACAGTCTACTCAGTCGAGCAAAAACCCATTGCTCCGACGAATAAGGCTATCGAATCGAACTGAATTACTTGTGTGAATTATTTTCGCAGAACGGGTACCCTAAGGATTTTGTACGCCGATACTTGAAACGACAGCAGTCGACAGAAAAGGAACCAAGTAGTTCTAACGAGGCACCAAAAATAAATACATGGCGAACCCTTCCCTTCATTAAGAATGTGTCTGAACTCGTCGAAAGACACCTAAGGAAGCACCAAATTCATAAGGCGCACAAACCGACAACCACTTTGCGTACCCAGCTTGTCCACCTTAAGGACAGGGTCAACTATTTGGACAAGAAAGAAGTCATCTACAAGATCCCGTGTGAAGCATGTGATGCCGTGTATTGTGGTCAGACCGGTAAATCCGCCTCTACACGCATCTATGAACATCAGTTGGCAGTAAAGAGGCGAGACCATCTGTCCCAAACAGTTATGCATACTCTAGACACCGGGCACACCTTCGCTTGGGATAAAACTCGGATTGTCGCCGCCTGTCCCTTCAAGAAAGGTCGAGAGTTCCTCAAGGCGATGCATTCAGATGAGTCATGCATCAACAGACATATCGAGTTGGATGCGGCGTACAGACATCTCAAGGAGAAATGGAAGAAACGAGAACCAATCAGGACAGGCTGATACACACGGCGGCCGCTCAATGGTGCCAATGTTCACGCCAGTATCGATTTTTTCGCGTGATTACGATGTCAACTGTTTTTGGTCACATTTGCTGCCCGCCTGCGTCTGACACAATAAAGCTCCATTTCCCATAGAACGTATTCAACTTCAACTTTATTTCTTGGGACGCCTTCTTTCCACTTCTTACGTGTATATATATATATATGATAGTGTGGGGCTCACCGATCTGCTTAAGGAACATGTATGTTCCGTTGTGCCCTGGAGCTCAGACTAGAACCCTCGCAGGCGGTCGCTTACCGACGTGTAGCATATGTTGATAAGGTGGAACCGACAAAGACAAGGGAGACCGTAATGGCCATTTCTGGCTTATTAGCCGTCATCAGCCAGTCATACCCAATCCCAAGTGTGGCACACCTGGGATTCGAACCCGCGACCTTTGGTATTTGAGTCGAACGCTCTACCATTGAGCCACGGGCTCTTTGTTTTTGTCGGTTGTGATCGGGAATATGATGATAGTGTGGGGCTCACCGATCTGCTTAAGGAACATGTATGTTCCGTTGTGCCCTGGAGCTCAGACTAGAACCCTCGCAGGCGGTCGCTTAGCGACGTGTAGCATATGTTGATAAGGTGGAACCGACAAAGACAAGGGAGACCGGAATGGCCATTTCTGGCTTATTAGCCGTCATCAGCCAGTCATACCCAATCCCAAGTGTGGCACACCTGGGATTCGAACCCGCGACCTTTGGTATTTGAGTCGAACGCTCTACCATTGAGCCACGGGATCGTTGTTTTATCGGTTGTGATCGGGAATATGATGATAGTGTGGGGCTCACCGATCTGCTTAAGGAACATGTATGTTCCGTTGTGCCCTGGAGCTCAGACTAGAACCCTCGCAGGCGGTCGCTTAGCGACGTGTAGCATATGTTGATAAGGTGGAACCGACAAAGATAAGGGAGACCGGAATGGCCATTTCTGGCTTATTAGCCGTCATCAGCCAGTCATACCCAATCCCAAGTGTGGCACACCTGGGATTCGAACCCGCGACCTTTGGTATTTGAGTCGAACGCTCTACCATTGAGCCACGGGCTCTTTGTTTTGTCGGTTGTGATCGGGAATATGATGATAGTGTGGGGCTCACCGATCTGCTTAAGGAACATGTATGTTCCGTTGTGCCCTGGAGCTCAGACTAGAACCCTCGCAGGCGGTCGCATAGCGACGTGTAGCATATGTTGATAAGGTGGAACCGACAAAGACAAGGGAGACCGGAATGGCCATTTCTGGCTTATTAGCCGTCATCAGCCAGTCATACCCAATCCCAAGTGTGGCACACCTGGGATTCGAACCCGCGACCTTTGGTATTTGAGTCAAACGCTCTACCATTGAGCCACGGGATCGTTGTTTTTGTCGGTTGTGATCGGGAATATGATGATAGTGTGGGGCTCACCGATCTGCTTAAGGAACATGTATGTTCCGTTGTGCCCTGGAGCTCAGACTAGAACCCTCGCAGGCGGTCGCATAGCGACGTGTAGCATATGTTGATAAGGTGGAACCGACAAAGACAAGGGAGACCGGAATGGCTATTTCTGGCTTATTAGCCGTCATCAGCCAGTCATACCCAATCCCAAGTGTGGCACACCTGGGATTTGAACCCGCGACCTTTGGTATTTGAGTCGAACGCTCTACCATATATAATATATATATATATATATATATATATATATATATATATATATATATAATGGAATACACGTTCAAAATTTCCTTTCTTTTACTGATTTTAAATTGACTGAATCCTTCTTCAAATTTTGGGCGCAAAAACGACATTTCTTCCACATATCATAGTTTTTCAAGTTCTGATTAATTTTAATCCAGACTGTGGTTGCACTTGTGTTGGATGATTCCAAGCCGCAATTTGTTCACTTTCTGTCCGGCGAAGTCACACATTACTGTATGCTATTTAGAACTTATAGTGTGTTGCAATCTTATAATTATTAAGTTTTTGAAACCACAGGATACCCCTTCTTCGAATTATAAATATCACGTAGATGTACTTTACTACAAAATGTGTACAGAAATGTGTATTTATATATAAATATGTTTGGATTTATAAGAGTGGTGAAAATCTGGGTGCAAAAGAACGCAACCTACTTAAGTTAGCAAACTTCAGTAACTGTGGCCTGAAAAATAGCCGATATCCTGTTGGTGGAGGTGAAGGGTCTCGGGATTAGGCTGCATGATAACTATTATAAAAACATTCCAGTAATTCTCTTGACTGGAGTCAATTTTCAAAATTTCAGTCAAAGTTTCACCTACGGGTACCTCTCACCATCGCCGGTCATTGCTATCATTGTGAAATTTGGGAAAGACTTCGTGCAGATAGCACCGGTTCTTCTAAATTGGTTTTGTTGGTCTGTCCTTGATAGTAGACTCTAGGTATGACAGTCCAAAATGTTAGATTAGTAAAAATTCGATCTGGATCTCTTTTCTTTTTCGGTTAATCTATTTGAGTTGACGGTAAGGATGACTTATATGGTCTCCTAAACAGGAACCGCTCGAAATACAGGTGACTTTATGCCAAATTCCAGCGAAATCAGGGTTGGATTAAAGGGAGGGTTAAGAGCAGTTAGAGTTAGGTTCAGTGTAAGTTGTAGGGTTAGCGTGAGGTTATTGTTTACATTTTAGCTGCATTTTAGGTCTAGGTAAGGATGCCTTTTATGGCCGCCTAATCAGGACACGGGAAGAGAAACGCCCCGCCCACTTAAAAAAGGTGGCCTTGCGATACATTTAAGAAAGAGTGCATATTCCCGTGTCTTAACGCTAGCACTAACCCGTAACCTTGACTTAAGCCCCAACTCTGCCCTAGCCGTAAACTCTGCAGTTACCACGAACCCAAACCTTAACTCACTCTTTGGTGTTTTGTTTAGGCGGTCATACACGGTATCCCTACCCTAGCTAAGGGCTAGTGTTAGGTTTACAACACGGGAATATTTACCGCCCTTCCCCCCGAGCATTATGCACACAGCCGCCTTTATTTCTTAGGCGGGGCGTTTTTATTCCCGTGGCCTGGTCAGCAGTCCACATAAGAAATCCTTGTCGTTTTGCCTTCTTGTATACCCAAGTTTGGTTTGCACCAGTACACGCCTCGTGATTTCGGTAGCCAATGCACCTTTCGACATCTACAACGGCCCCTCTCCCCTCGTCTCCTCTGCCTATTGTTATTTACCTTGCAGGCTGGCATCCCGTGACCCGAGCGCCGGCAATAAATAACTGGACTGCAGGTGCATGAGAATGCGAGAAAGAAAAAAAACGTGCATGATTTTCAGTGGTTTTAGCTGTGGTGGTAGTTAAAGCGTATCGTTTTCTGACTCCCGCAACCTAATTTTTTACAGCTTTTTCATTAGGGGGTCCTTAAGAAAGATTTTGCGCAACGTATCCCACTCATGTCGCCTAAATTTAAGTCGTCAGACGATGATGCTAATAATAGGGGCGTTTGAAAAATGTGGCTTGTTTACTTTAGGATTGGTCAAGCACGGCGTTGTGCCAATGTTTGTGCAATTCCTGTAGGATACCTTTCTCTCTCGCTCTCTGGTGCTGATTTCCGACTGCACCAGGCTATGCGTGGAACTATTTGTGTCTTATGCCCTACGTCAAATACTTATGCAATCTTTTATTCCTGCTCGTGGTTTGACAGTCGCAGGTCTCATGTACTTTGTGCAGTTTGCCCAAGTCTTTCCTTTCTTTCTCCACCCTCAGTTCGCCTTCTGACTCACTTCACCTTTCGGGGACATTTATGCCTGGTGTTTGAGCTGCTCTCATACAACCTCTACGACCTCCTGCGCAACACCAATTTTCGAGGCGTCTCGCTGCACCTGACACGCAAATTCACTCAGCAACTCTGCTCCGCTCTGGAGTTCCTCTCCCGGCCCGACCTCCAGATCATTCACTGTGACCTCAAACCGGAAAACATCCTCTTGGTGAATCCGAAACGCTCAGCCATCAAGCTGGTCGACTTTGGCAGTTCCTGTCACGTCAACGAGAAGGTCTACCAGTACATTCAGTCACGCTTCTATCGCTCGCCCGACGTTCTCCTCGGACTGGACTACACCATGAGCATTGATATCTGGTCTCTCGGCTGCATCCTCGTAGAATTGCACACCGGCGAGCCCCTCTTTGCCGGACAGAATGAGGTATTCGCTTTTATGCTTTCTTATCCCAGGTCCTATCTTGCTATCGCTTGAGGTGCCTTTGTTGAAGCAGGCGCTGCTATCTGGAAACCGTACTTATTTTATGATTGGCTTTCAGTGTTTGGTTTTATTGGCGTGCATACTCACTGTTTCTCTTATTTCCGCTCTTTGCAAGTGACTTTTGCTTTCTATTGGGCGGTTTTGTAACGCAAACGAGTCTACCTTGCCCCCTTTCTAGACGCGCATATGGGAAAACCGGACCGTAGGCTGTTGTTCACTTTTGACAGTGGTTTGCATTCTTGTGCATAAAAAATCAGTCGCCAGCTTTGGCGAAGGCTGTGTGTGTCTGCTCGCGGAGTGCCTGACCCCCATGCCTTGGAGGATAAGATATGGACCTCGGCCTTGTCGTTTATCTGCATTTGAGAAAAGCGAACCCCTACTGCGATCTAGGTATCCGTGATGAAGGCCCACCACGGACTCATCTTGGCGCTCAAGTTTTGATGCACTCTACTCTCTGTCTACCGTCCAATGTTTTCTCTGGAGGCTTACAAGGTTGTTTCTCACCGGTGATTTTTTTAACTGCCGCTGGTTGCGGCTTTTAGGATGCCGCGTTCCTAGCAGGACCTCAGATACTAACTTTAACTGCGATGCCTATGTCACCCCGGTTGGATCGGATGACCATAATCAACTGGATTGTTCGGACTATCCATCAATGCTTCAAACTTAAGATTATTATCGAGCTCCATTCCAGATCGTGCGAAGGTGCCTCTCGGGATTTCTAGTTGTCGCATTGAGGCAACGGATGATCGAAGGTATATACCAAGACCATGCTTTCAGAATGGACAAAGTATAATTGATATCTGTGCGTAAATGAATGCTGTTCGCCGGTTTTCCCTCTGTTTGTGAAGGCGTCAATGAAACCATCCGAGGGATTGGCACCTATGGGACATCCGTCTGGCCAGTCCTCTATGGTTACGAACGTTCGATTGCGAAGTTAGAGAATTAAACTGGGAACGATCATTCTAGTTAGATCCAGAGGCTTTTCCTCGCGCAAGGCAACTTACACTTCGTGTGGTTTCGAGTATTTCTTTCGGCAGGGGAAATGGAGACTGGGATGAACATCTGTGGCTTACTTGCTGTCCTCAGTTATCCAACCCCAACTCAACTCACTTTGCCCAAGAATGTTTAAATCAAACACTATCGCTTATGTCACGAGCCTACGTCCTGTCACATCTAAGGTCGCACTGTAAAAAAACACATATGGTGTGTTTGTAACCGTCAACCGGTCATACCTCAGCTCCATGCGGGCACTTTAAGTCTGAATTTGCGTCCAATATCTCCAACCACTGAAATTATGTGAGCGCCTACTTTGTCTTCCGCTCCACGTCCGACGTTGCTGCCTCAGTAGTAGCTACCAACAGGAGAACCGCCAAAATCCTAGCTCATGAGACTGTCCGTCAGGACAGCTTGGTTGTTTCGTGGTAAAAAGGGGAGGTTGAGTTCGTCAGGTCCGCTGCAGCAAATCGTCCTTCATGGGCAGGTTCTATGCCAGATATCGCTGAGGTTGGGTAGATGCGGCTTAATCACAGCAGTACCTCGAATAATTGCGTAATGTACTCATAACAGTGCGAGAACAATTCCAACTACCTGCCTGAGACATGAAGGGGAAAATAAGGCTTCGATAAATGTATATGCCGAACTTTTTCTGAAAGGGCTGTAGATTTATCCAACTGCTTGCCATCCTCACACCTCCGGTCATTTTAGGACAACCAGACCTGCACTCTTCGGTCAATCTAGATAAAACTTTCTATTTCAACCATAATAACCAGCAGGGCAAGTTCACACGCAGCGTGTGTTGGTTGAGCTTGGACTATAAGTATAGATTGGCGGACATGTGACGCAGGCAGAAACCCCCGCTTCCATCCGCTAACCCTAATACATGCGGTGATGACAGAGCAGGAAGCCTTATTGGATCGTCAGCAACATTCATCGTCTCGTAACACCGTTTCGGTTGGAAGTTTTGTCAGTAGCCGCGATACACCAGCCATATGCCCAACCAGGACTAAAGGTAATACGGCTGCATAACCCGCAAGCTTATTCGTAAGACTGCGTCATATCGGCAGTCGTACTGGTTTCTCGCTTCTCCTTCCCTCAGTCATCATAAGGTTTCGGCTGTCTCACACCTCCTTATGCTGCCTTCGCGTTTAAAATGCACTCTCGATTGGATCCCTGCTGCCGCTAGGATTGGTATACTTTTTGAATCATAGTCGTGGCAGTCGGGAATCGGATTTTGCGCTCAATTGCGCCTGCAATCAGTGTGCTTTCGAGCTAACACTTGTACTGGCACTTGTTACGCAATTAGATCCAGCGAACCACGCCCTGTGGACATCGTGGCGATTGTTCGGCATTGCTCTATAATTTTATTGAACCGGGAACTTAATCAAGGCCTGTTAAATCGATATTGTGCTGCACTCTCTCTCTCTCACACACTGCCAAAGGCGTTCCGAACGAACACTTGTGGTTCTTCGCCCTGGCATTGTTTTCCTTTCAGTCCGCAAATCCATCGACTTTTGGTCATTTCTCCAACTTGCTTGACAGTATTTTTTGAATAAGGGGTTTGACCTCACAGGTCCTGCAGAAACCGCCTATTATGCAGGTCGAAGGGGTGACGAGGTTGCTGATCCTCTTTTCCATCCGATAAAAAGTAGCAAACCTGACATAAACAAAGGGAGATTTCTAACGTGGAGTAGGGGTGCAGTTGCAAATAAAATAAAATAATTTTAATTTGTCAGGTCTGTTTGTGTAAGCCAAGTGTTAAATACAATTAGAACTCTTCTGAGCAACTTCTGTAGGGGTGGGGTTGGGGGTGGAGTGGGCGGAAGACTTGCACCTCCTAGATGCAACTTAAAAAGAAGATCCGATTTTTGTGACAATTCTGACTTTATCGGGTGTCTCTTGAACGTAAAAGACCTTCCCCCTGTAAATCTGACAGTAAAGTCTCATAGTAAATGGGGATTGCCTTGTGTGTCAACAAGCGAATAGTATTAGGTTGATTCGCAGATGTACTACCTAGAAGTACAGTACTCGATATACATTTGGGGGCGAGAGGCTGGTCATGCATTTTCCGGCAAAATTTTACTTTTTTTTCCCGTCACTCTTAAGGTATCACTGGGATTTTCAGCTAACTACTAACGTATATGACATGGTCGCCTCTCGTTCGTTCAGTTTCAAGGTTAAGCAGGCTCACTTTGAGCGCCCGTTTTCCAATTGTCAACCTTCAGAGCAGGCTCTTCAGCGCTTCCAGACCCTGTCCTTTTCCGCTCCTTTCTCTCTCGTGTTTGACTTGAATATCAAAGTCGCGGGGGGTATGGGGTTCTTTTATTACATGCCTTTTTTGTGTTGCTACTGTGCAGTCGACAGACCTTCACCTTCTGTCCCTCTGTCTTACGTCGACATCTCTTAAAGCGCAGTTGAACGCGACTGTTGTTGTTGATTTTTGATGGAAATTTATCCGTCTATCGCTGGGTCCAACCAGAGTTGACCCTTCTTGACTTTGCGAGGTTCAAAAGTCGGTTTTTCCGTGGATAGCGCTGGACAGTGATTGCGTTGATCTGCCTGCCTGAGCACTTTGGCTGTGTTTTCCAGGTTTGAGGGTTTGAATTCGCCATCCACCTCTTTAGTACACCAGTTTAGAGCTCCAAAATTTCGCCGAACGACGGGTTTGGAACTTATTTGGCGGTAAATGGTTTTCGCCGTGTCGCAATACCGATATGGTTGATGTCATTTTCTGGATAGTAGATCTGCCAGATCAGCGCCCAGCCACTTCGATAAGTAGTACTGCAATGCAGTCTAACATTGGTAAAGATTACTTATATGGGCCCCTTAAATCGGGCACGCAAATAGGAACGCCGCGCTCACGTAATAAAGGTGGTCCTGAGCTTAATTCCCGGAAGGGTACATACTCCTCTCTCCTCACCCTAAAACTAGCCCTAGCATAAACCTAAACCGTATCCCTACTCTTAACCCTAACCCCACAATTAATACTTAACCCTGACTATAAACCTAAGCTGGACCCATACCTTCATGCCAACCTTAGCTCTACCATAAACCTAGGCCTAACCCTATTTTCCCTGGAATTTGGTGCAGACACCTGTGTTTAGGGTGGGTCCTGGTGTCACATGATGTTTAAACGGCCGTATAAGTCATCCTTAAGTAAGCATTTTTTCATTACCCTGAAGATCTGGCCAGAAACCTTGGCGCTTCTGCTTATAACATTGATTTTATACGGCATGAACATGACCTTTTCTCTATGCCCTCCCCACCCGCGCTATTTAAGCTGGCTCAAATGCTGAAAATCATCGAGGTCCTGGGACCGCTGCCCCCTCACGTGATTGAGCAAAGCCGCCGTTGGCCCGTGTTTTTCGAACGGGAACCCAATGGCAGCTTTATTCCCAAGTATCAGGTGGCAAAAGAGAACAATGCCAAGGTAGGTGTTTCCCTTTTGTGAATCGTGCGCTCTGCTCTCGTTCAGTTTGGTTCTCTGATGCGTTTGCAATGCCAGACAGAGTGGCGTCGTTACTGTGTATGCACTCTCTTGCACTAATTGCGTTAGTTTTTCTATGCCCTTTATCTAAAGTGAAACTCCCGTGTCTTATTTTGCAAACATTTGCAGTGTTAGCTACCTCCGGGGTTAGGGGTAGCTACTTGCTGCATTGGCTTGTCGCATATTGATCTAGCTTCGATCATCTGTGAACGTGGCCTCGTGTGAAGTTTGTGTTTATAAAGTAGTTCACTTTCTGTTATGGATGGCTTGAATAGAATTGCGTCAGGATCTGAGGCCAGGGAAAATTCGACCTCACACACGGCACAGTGGCAGCAGGCCAAGCGAACTGTGAGTGAAATCAACCTGCCAATTCGCGCGTGCGTCTACGTAATTGTCGACCCCTAACCTTTGAGATTTTCCTGCGAGGCGGTTCTTGCTCAAACAGCAGTCAATCTATAACCAGCACGCCCGAGGCTAGTAGTCAATAAGGCAAGCCATAGCTAGTTATGCATCGTATCACTCGGGCTGGCAAAATAGACAATATGTTTCCTGAGCATGCCGTCCTTCTCTCTCACCCCTCGGGACCTAACGCGGTGAATCGAGATGGACTGCAAAATCATGCAGAAAGTCGGCTGTTCCGAGTGATTGATACACCTGGTTCGTCAGCTTCACAACCTGGATGGTGGCGCGCGTCTCAGACAATGGGATAGTCTCTGGACCATTCGCAATGGCATATGGAATGGAGCAGGACTGCGTACTCCCTCCCACCCTCTTCAGTCTCATGTTCTCTGTCATGCTGAGCATCCTGGGATCTGCCTCTTCTGCGGGAATGACGGCCATTTAAATAGCTGGTGTCTGTAAGCCCCAACAGGCCTATCCAAGACTCTTGTCCACGATGTGCTCTTCGCAAAGGAGTGCGCGTTCAACACCGTGGCAAAACCTGATATGTAACAGAGCATGGACCTTTTCGCCGCCGGCTGCACCAACTTCAGGCGGACCATTAACCCGGTCAAAAAGCTAGTTGTGCGTCAGCTACCGCCCAGTAATGCGTCGGACTACCCCTTCACCATCGTCAACTGCACCCAGTTTAAAACCGTGGAATATTTCACATTTTTAGGTAGCGCACTCTACGCTTTCACTTCAGTTTTTTCCAGAGGATACTAAAGCTGAGGTAGCAGGGCATCATATGGGCCACAGAAATCCGCAGCATCTATGCCATGCTGAAGCAACTGCGACTGCGATGGAGTGGCTACCTCGCGAGGATGGATAACAAGCGTCTCTTCTGCGTCGATGTCGCTACGGGAACTTGGAGACAAGAGGTGACAAAGAAAGGCGCTACGTGGATAAGAATTCCCTCAAACACCTACAAATGGACCCGGAAACCTGAGAACACCTCACCTAGATTGACTGGCTTAGATAAGAAATGTGAAAACAGGACTGACAATCTAAGAGGCCAGTCGGATCGTCACGGTCAAGGACAAAATAGCGGTTTGCAAGTCAAAAGCGCCTCCTACCCAATCCGCCAAAACTCCACCCTCTCCAACATGCCCTCGCTGTCAGTAAACACTCCATCCACAGATCGGCCTCGTGGAGCACTGCCGGACCGGATGCAACGACTACTACTCACCTGCTGCCCCTGCAGACGCCCTCATCGTCATCCCTGCAGCAACACCTATGGCGACTACCACAACCGCCGCCGCCACTGGTGATTACACTCGTGATGCCCCGCCATCGCAGTCAGCTTCATCTACTCCGTGACGACGACTATCGCTTATCCCACCACCGCTGCAAGACACCAAACCCACCATCATCGCTCCCACTGCCCGCAATGTAGACACTGGTGTGGTGCACGCGTTGGGCTTTGTTGGAACGGATGGTTATAAATTGGCATTTTAGGAGTGTGGTAGCTGAAGTACACAGAGCGTTGCACTTGAATTCCCAGTGATCCACTGAACCTCTGTGCCCAGCACCTAAAGATTTCGATATTACTAGCTGATAATAAGCCAGCAGTAACCGTAACCATGTCCCTAATATTTATGGATCGCTCCTCGCCACCCGATTACCCAAAGGTTTCCTTTTTTTTCTTTTTTGTGGCCTACTTAGGCATTCAGTCCCTTTGATATGTGCACGCTAAAAAAATTTCCCGATATTTTTGGGCAATGGTACTAAAAATATCAGCAGCCTTGTGCAAACCAATCGGAGCCGTTACGATGATAGGTTGCCGTAACTTTTACGTTCCAGCCCTGCTCGTTTACTTTTAGGTAACCTACAAGGCACCAGGTACCCGCAAGCTCTCCGACATTCTAGGCGTAAATAGTGGTGGGCCGATGGGTCGCCGACTGCAGGAGCCCGGCCACTCGCCTGCTGACTATGCAATCTTCATGGACCTCGTCTTGCAAATGCTCACCTACGATCCGGACAAGCGTATTCGACCCACAAAGGCCCTTGCACACCCCTTCCTGCGGCGGACCCCCGTGGTGGGCGCCCCGGTATCGGCGCCGTCGGCCCTCCTGAAACAACAACAGCAGCAGCAGCAGCAGCAGCAGTCTACGCTCGCCTCCGTGACAGCCGCTGCTACGTCGGCTACAGCAGCCTCCAACCGACACGCCAATAACCTGGCCCACATCATGTCTGGTTCGGCCGTAGTTAACCTGGGCCATGCTCGCCAGCCAGTAAACCAGCTCATCGGTGCCCCTAGCGAGTACATTGGCAATGGTGTGTGTATGTGCCTTGTGTATGCTTATGATTTGCTGTAGCAGTAGCACCCACCTCCGGTCGTGTGGCGTTGGAGGGCGGATGTGAAAGACGAGAGTAAAGCAGATGCGGCGCAAGCGTACAGTACCTGCCCTATCTCATGACGTCTTGCTTGTTGCACACTTAGCACTATACCTCTGTATTATATGTTGCATGTGTCCTATGACACAATGTTCGTTTATCGCCAGTAGCAAGGGGGTGGGCGTACAGAGTTCAAGCGTACAGTACCTGCTCTATCTCATGAAATCTCATGGATTTCATGAGAAAAGGTCCGTTACGCGAAATAAGATACACACTGCGTGCCTTAAAGTTTTGCAGTCGTAAAGCATCGACCGTTAGTTAAAAGAAGGCATGTTTTAATTTAAAAATTAATATTACTGTTTAGAAATACTACATTTTTAGAAAAGCGCCACATTCCGAAAACGGGAAGCATCGAGTTAGCTAATTAACTTGAAGTTTTAATTGTACAGGGTGGCTTTGTATATAAAAAATGGGTGAATAAAACCTACACAAGTATAAGTAATTTTGAAAATAGCCCTTTAGTGTATATTCCACGGTAGTAGCCTTCCAGATTAAGGGCAACGGAAAGTATGGTCGTTTCCAAGCAGCCTAAATTTCGAGTAAATATTCCAACACGGTTTCATGCAAATCGGCGGTTTGTACATTGTCTAATGCAAACAGATTTTCTCTTAATTGCGCTGGCAGGGACGTCACAGGAATAAAATATTTTATAAGCTCACATGATGACACACCCTTCAGTGACTAATAAATTTAAGTAGAATTGTCTGGTGAAATCGGAAACTTACCATATTATGCATGTTAAGAGGACTTTACTTTTATAAAATTTCTTTATCAGTATTTTGGGTGTTGGATTACTATGGGTTTCAGATCGTCCTTGAAATAGTGATGAATAGTTTACGGTTTCCTGTGTTTTCTGTCCATTGCCCATAAATGTAGATTCTCTTATATGTGCTTATCGAAACCTTCAAAATAAGATATTTCTTAAACGCATTTACCGACGTTATGCGTTTTGGGACATTCTTTTTAATGCAGATGGCCGTTTTGATCATAGTTTTAGACTTACCCAACCATGCAAACTCGTTGTTGAGAAAAATAAGCGCCCACAACGTAATTTAGCAATTATTAGGCCTAAAATCAATTTGAAAAACTTATAATAAGTTACATTATTCAAAAAAACACTTTAATTAGATATTTCGTTATCGAATGTCTGCCTATTTAACATTTTTCCAATATAAAGTCAAGGAAAAAAGCGGAACCTTCGACCGACTTCGTTGAAAATAATGGAAAAATGCCTGCTAAAAATGAAAGAACTCACTTAATTTTTTCTTTTGGCGCGTTTTTCGCTATATTTGCTTACTTTTCGGTCCCTTTCGAAGATTGCAAATTCACAACCGAGTGGCCGAATATATACTTGGATTTTGCGAAGAAATGTCTATCTTCGGCCCTTTCCCTTTCATTTTTTCTTATTCGTTCATAGTTAGTTGCACATAGAAATTGTCATGACATCTTTCGCGTACGCCGTGATACAGACAATTGATGGCATCTTGTGGCTTCTCATATAACTCCTAGTTATCGGTTTGATAAAACAAAGTACGATCACAAAGTTTATTGCTGATTTTTTTGGTAAAAAATGTCACAAATTTGCAACACTGAATCTATCCTCATTTTCCTGGATACAATGCGATTTCTCATAGTTGCATTTACCTAATTTTCGTGAACGCAAAACCAAATCTACTGTACTCTAAAGGGATATATTTAAACTTTTTCCGGATTATATTAATGTTCCTTTATTGTAAAACGCACATAAACAAAGTATTTTGATCCGTAGCTTTCAATAGCGTAGGAAAATTCCTGGATATCAATAAACGCCGGATTTCCCTAAATAAAATGATCTGAAGTATAGTCCTCATTACTGAACAACTTTGCGCGCATAAATTCAGTCCAACAAACAAAAATAACGCAATAAAGTGTGTGCCTTACTACCACCTCAACTTTTGCTTCCGGCATTTCATGAGCTAGGCAATATACTGTACGTTACTAAACCCGAATTTTTGCACCCGTCCTCGTGGTCTACGATGGTTATGCCATTGATTATGTGACCTCCGGTGTAACAATAACAGGTCGAATTTCATTAGTTGACAAACTCTCACCGATCGCTAACGGAACTCACTCCTCCTGGTCTGCCTGACTCGCGAAAGGAAGGCAGAACTTCGATACCTCCAACGCCTCTTCATGGCCAACGGGTATCCCCGCAACTTCATCGAACGTAGCAGACAGTGCAGCAAAGCCGAAGGCCACCGACCGAACAGCCAAAGATATGGCGAGCGTTGCCATACATTGATGGTGTTCGAAACGGTCTCCCGTCTCCTAAGACCGATGGGGATCGGCATCGCCCACCAGCAGGAGTCAACCATTCGACATCTGGTTATGAGGCCTAAGGCCCCTCTGCCCCGAGGTGAAACAACAAACGTCATCTACCGGGTTCAATGCAATTTCTGCGCAGTCAACTACATTGGAGAAACCGGGAAACGTCTACAAACCCGGGTCGGAGAACACATGAGGGCGGTAAGAAGAATGGACCCGCAGTCTTTGGTGGCGGACCATTGCGCAGACTCTGGACACGCGTTCGCCTTCCAGAATGCTGAAATTCTTGGTCGGGGAAGTGACCGCGTGGCAAGGGAAACAATCGAAGCTTGGCACACGGGAACAACCTCCATCAATCGTTGTGTAACGCTTCCTACGGCCTACCAAGCCCTCCGGACGCAGTTCAATGATCGAAAGAGCCAACGTGAACATGGGTTTAACGTGCATCCGAACATGGGTGAGTCCATGGCGGACACGCACGCAATCGCAACACAACCCGGCTGTTCGACCGTCGATTTCGACTATGTCCACCGTATGCTCCATGGAAGGGTGGAGCAGCGACGGTGACTTGCGCGTGAATAAGTTTTAAGTGATAGTAGCCTTGCGCTGCAGCTACCGCACTCTCTACTCCTCCCCACCTGAGCCCGGTGTCAGAGACAGAGTCAAGAA